>JAOVVI020007707.1:0-12186 GCA_028571085.2 Nepenthes alata
ATGCCATGGATTATCCCCGTATTAATTGAATGAAGTTACAATATTCATTCCACTCATAAACTGACCTTTCTAATAAATATTAAAAATTTCTCCTATTTAAAATCCCAACTAATTATATTCATTTTTCAACCGATATTATTTTCATATTAATTGGGTCAAGATATATATTCTGTTAATAATAATAAAAATTATTATTTATTTGAAATATCTTTTGAAAAATAAAATTGTGTAGAATAGGCTAAGCAAATAGATATATTTTATACCATCCTTTAAAATGGACAATATATCGAATTGAAATAGATTCAACATTAAAACTCAATAATAACGTAATCCGGGAGAATTCAAATTGTTATTCTAATTGTTAGCAAATAATGTGGCTTAAACAATCACGAAAGCAGAATAATAAATCGAGTTTGTACCTCCCGCAATTTGCTTGCTCTGTTTTCGGGTTGTGAGATCCGGTTCGGTTTTACACTTGTGGACACTCCTTCCTCCTCTAGATGGTGTATTACTTGAGTTGGGTGACAATGACAAAGTAAGAACGCTCAATTTATAGGCAAAACTATCAAATATCATAATCGTGCGTTACGTTCACAAATCGGCCAAGAATTGATAATTACTTTAATGGAAGATTTATCATCACTAAATGAATCACTAATACTTCAGCAATTAGTTGAATTAAACGGAATGGGGTAAAAGAATCGAGAAAGACGAAGAGGAAGAGAAGCAGCTGTCGGCTCGTAAACGGCTCGGATCGGCTTGATGAAACCGCTCGGTTCGGCTCGGCTCGACTCGACCGCTCAAAAGTGTTGAAGTCTATACTAATATCATTGTATGACCACCGTTTTACTGTGAAATATATCATAGGATTGATTATTTTACATTGATTAACCGAAGATGTGGTATCTTGTTTATAAATAAAAATGTTTCTTCTTCTCTTTCAAATTTTATTTTTTTAAGAATAAAATTATACAAAATGGAACTTTTCTGGCTGGGCGCTCTCGCTTCTTTCTTCTTTGATGTTGCGACACTGACCACCCCACACTGATAGATCATTACCAAATTTATATACTTTGAATTATTTTTAATACTATTTTTTATTTGACGGCGTACCTGTGCACTTAGTATTCCATGAATATATAAATAAAATGGTGTTATGCAAAGTAACCTATCAAAGTTAAAATAATTTAGTCTTATGTTATACATATTGTTTTTAATATTTTGTATATTTTTTTAGAATGATGAATGATACGTCCCAGGATTCCGATTGTTGTAGAAATTAGGGAACTACATAATCTTCCGCATCATGTTGAATTGCGATAGGTTAAATCTCCGTCTCTGATAATCTGAGTCTTTCATAATATAACTAAAAATAAGAAGTTAGAAGATTAGTAGGACTCACTCTCCAACTTATCATCCGACACATAAATTAGAAATCTTTCTCAACGGATAAAAATATGCGATGATATAAAAATATGCGTGGATGCATGTTTTATAGGATTGAGTGTGGGTGCGTCCGATTGAGGGAGGCTTAGAGGTGCGTCCAACTGAAGGCGACTTGGAGAGGCACGCCCGACTGAGAGGCGGCTTAAAAGTGCGCCCAACTAAGGGGCGCATTAAAGGTGCGCCCGACTAAGATGCAACTTAGGAGACGAAGGGTAGGGCTCTTGGATTGGTCGCGAGCCTCTTAGATAGAGAACGGTCCTCTTGGGCAGAGAACGAGCCTCTTGGATGAAGAGCGAGCTCCTTGATGGGGCAACGGACCTTTTGGGTAGAGAACGGGCTCCTAGAGTGCAGCTAATGGAGATGCACTCGTAATGTAATGGTTGGCTGATGACGATTGTAGATTTTGCTGCATCTCCGGAGCTTGTTGGAGCTTGTTATGGCCATGGCCTTTATAGTGTGATTAGCAGAATAACTCCTACCTGCCTAGGCGATGTGGGACCTTAAGCAGGATACCTTGAGAAGATTTGTCAAGCAAGATTTTGGGCCACCCAGTGGGCCATGCGTCGGGCCGGGAGGAGCTTCTAACGGACTATTTATCTGCTGTGATTTGAATTCTGGGTGGCCCACGGTACTAGACCCGTTAGTGAATATACAAAAATAATTGAATATCTCATGTATGTTATAAAATATATTGACTATATACAGCTTTTACGGTAAATAAATTAAACAGATATATTACTAGTCTAAGTAATTTATATAGGCATATATGGATGATGATATTAACATATGTGAACAAACAGTCGGCCACAACATTGGTTGTAATAAAGGATATGTAGATGCACAGTGTGTAATAGGAAAATCGCTATTACCAAGTGGATGGATGTTCATGTGTGATGGTTGGCATTTCAAATTATTTCAAGAGTCAAACACGTATAATTTACTCTGTTATAGCAACTAAATTAGTTGCTTTAGTTTTGCTTGTAAGAAGCATACTGGTTGAGCAATTTATGGCATGAATTTTCTTGTAATCTTATAATGAACATATCATTAGGAAATGATGCTAAGTTCGGACATATGGAACTAAGGCGTACCTATACGTGACATCTAATTGCAAATAATGAGTTCATGATGATAAATTCGTAAGGTTAAAATTTGACAAATCTTTTAAAAATTAGATTGGAAAACATCAAATGGGTTGAGTCTTAGACACAGAGATTTAAATCATCACTGATGCAATACCAACTTAACACTTAATGTTGTATCAAATCTTATTTTAGTTTCTACTATGTGAGTAATAAAAAGAAACCGAGTTGATGAAGGGATGAAGTTTGGAAGAGAACTGTCATGCTCATAAATGTAAATTTTCAACACGTCCAACTCACAGCTCAAAAATTTTGCTAGTGTCTGCGGTTGTCTTCATGGTCCTTGGAAGTCCGAATTCAATATTGTAATACGCCCTCACATGATAATTTGATTTTCATAGCTCTATACTGGTTAGGATCTATAACAGCTTGAGAGTAGGTTTGGGGTTCAAGTATAGTAGAAGAAATTGAAGAGAAAAAGGCTATAAATCATGTGAGAATCTGTCATATGGTACAAAATCAGTAACTTTAAAAGGTACATTTGAGGAGGAGAATCACATATTTTTTAGTAAATGAGTTTGAAGGGTATTCAATACGTGGACCCATTAATTAAAGGCCAATACGGATCACTGAAATCTATAAGTAACCGCCCATGAGATAAGTTAGAAAGATTCCGGATAACTCCCACATTTTACTTTGAGTGAAACCAATAATAACCGACCTAAAATTAAACCAACTGACCGTCCTTATCCGAAATAATTATAAAATCAAAAAGATGGCCTTTTATAAGTACGAAGCAATCCTTCAGTGGAGGGGGAGGAATTTGACTTCAAAAAAAAAGAGACAAATGATGATTTCGAATATTTCCACTTAAAAATACATCTTTCCTTTCCATTTCAATTCAAAGAAGGATATTACTAACTTTAGCGTCGAAGAACTTACTGGGGAATTGTCCCCCTTTTGGCCCTTTGATTCTCTTTTTTTCTTTGATGTTGTGCAGGTCTTAGGTTAAAGTAGCGGAGAATCAGTCAACTCCAATTCAATCCGAAGCCGTAGCAGCAACATTGGCGCCGTCTGTAGAAAGCGACTAAAAGTTTGCTTTACCACAAAAATGTTTAAAAATGGTTAACACACGAACTCATGTAAGTGCTCCCGCAATGGGAAACAACATTCCCGAGACCAACCCTCCTTTGGATGGGCAAGAATAGAATCAACTGACTTAACTCATAAAAGCAATAAACACGCAGATAGATCATATGTCTTAAACTTTACAAACTCTGTGCGAACAAGTAGGAGGTCAAGAACAAGACGCCGATTCCTCAGTAACGCATATTCCCGCCTCTATGAGGAATAGGTGAAAGAAGAAGCCGGCCGGATGTGTTCAACGGATATCTGATCAAGAGAGGACGTTTGAAAGAGAAAGAAGTGGAGGCCGATCTCGATTAGAAGGCCGATTGGGCCCAAGATCCATTGAAGACAGCCCAAAATGATGAAATTCGTGATGTGAGAGAAGACCTCTTGACCGAGAGGAACCTTCTTCTAACTTGCTTCCGGTTGGCAAAAACGTCCAACCATGCTGATTTGAAGCTCTCGAAGAGTTGAGGACTTACCTCAATGTCAAAAAATCCGCTGCAATTCCTCGAAAGGAGGAGAAGTTGGAAAAGATGTGGAATTATCTTTTAAGAGAAAAATCTGAGGGACACACTAAGGATTTGAGGATATCCCTGTTTACAACAGAGATACGAACATGTCCACATCTCCAAAAATTCAAGATGCCAAACATGGACACCTTTGACTGAAGTACTGATCCGATGGATCTCTTGGATCACTTTCGAACACTACTAAGCTTTCAAGGCTTATATGAAATAATGATGTGTCAATGCTTCCCTTTAACTTTGAAAGGAGACGTAAGAATTTAGTTCTACCTAATGCCTTCCAATTCCATTCTGTCGTTTTAAGAGTCAGCAGATAGTTTTCTTTCTCAGTTCGCCTCAAGTCAGTGGAAACAAAAAGAGCCGTAACACCTGTCTCGGATCAAGCAAGGTCTGAATGAAAGTTTGAAGAGTTACTTGGCAAGATTTACCTCTGAAGCTTGTCGGATTCCACGCCTTACTGACGAAGTCAAATTAAACACTTTCATATCAAATCTGGAGCCGAGTGAATTTTTTAAACGTTTGGCCCACACGAATCCACAGACTTTCAGAGAAGTAAAAATTACTGCAGAGACGAGATGGAAATTCAAGGGCAAAGTACGAAGGGAATTCGGACCTTTCAATCTAACTCCATTGAACAATTCCAAAACGAACATCCTCATGCAGATACAAGAGAAAAAATTCTTTAAGTAGCCGAGGGCCCCAAAGAATCCTGAAAGTAGAGATCAAAGCAAGTTCTGTCAATACCATCGTTCCCCTAGACATGGTACAGAAGAGTGTTGGACTCTACAGAGAGAAATTAAAAATCTAATTCGGAAGGGATACCTCACAAAGTTTGTAAAAAATCCAGAGTATGATTCTGGTGGGATGGAAGAAGAAGAAAGGGAGCTATCACAACCAAAAAATCGTATAGCAGCCGGAGTGGTGAATATGATAACCACTAGACCGGCCAAGGCTCGTAACTCTGATCGTCCGGATGCTATCAGGAGTGATAAAAAACAAAAGTTTGAATATGATGATGTAATTAGCTTTAGTAAAGAAGATATGGAACATGTCCAGTCGCCGCACCCTGATCCATTGGTTGTATCAGCTTTAGTTTCATATGGTTATGTAGATTACCAGATGAAACAGATATTAATAGATAATAGCAGCTCCAATAATTCACTTTATCTTGATGCATTTATTAAATTGAGTTTGAAAATTAACCAACTCAGATTGGCTAGTGGACCACTATATGGAGTAGGAAATGAACGGTCACTGTCTAATGAACCTTCCAATTGGAGGTCACATTGGGGACTTATCCCAGAACGGCATCTCACAAACTTACATTCCTGGTGGTCGACCTGCCTTCTGTTTATAATGCAATCATTGATCGACCTTGCCTAACAACATTTGGGGCGGTATCATCCATTTCTCATTTAAAAATAAAGTTTCCAACACCATTTAGTGTAGGAGAAATATTGGGAGATCAAGTGACTGGTCAAACTTGTTATTTGCTTCAAGTCAAACAAACTATTCAAGATCAGCCGGTAGAAGATTTTGATTATCGTAATGAAAATGCCCTACAATAAGTCCAATTCGGAGAAGTAACTAATTTAATTCCATTGGATCGAACAGATCCAAAAAAGTGCATACAAATAGGAAATTCATTGACCGAACCAGTTCGAGGCCAGTTAATAGAATTCCTTCGGCAGAACCACGATACTTTTGCCTAGACATCATCTGATATGTTAGAAATTCCAACCGAAATAATAGCTCACAAATTGTGTTTGGATCCCAATCACGAATCCATTAAGCAAAAGTGAATTATCTATTCAGTTGAGAAGCTCATCACAATTAGGAAGGAAGTGAAAAAATTTGTTGGATGCCAGTTTCATCAGGGAGGTCCAGTATCTAGATTAGCTCCCAAATGTAGTTTGGTAAAGAAAAGCAACGAAAAATGATAGATGTGTATTTATTTTACCAACGTAAATAAGGCCTGTCATAAGGACAGTTTTTCTTTACCAAGAATTGATTTGTTGGTAGATTTAACATCCGGACATGAATTAATCAGCTTCATGGATGTATAATCTGGTTACAACCAGATTAGCATGTATCCGAAAGACGAAGAACATACCTCCTTTATAACCGACCAAGGAACATATTGTTACAAAGTAATGTTGTTTGGTCTGAAGAATACCGGCGCCACATACTAACGATTGGTAAACAAAATGTTCATAACTCAAATCGGCCGAAACATGAAAATGTATGTGGATGATATGCTTGTTAAAAGTAAATTCATAGACGATCATACCACGGATTTAGAAGAAGCCTTTGAAGTGCTTCGGAAACACCGCATGAAACTAAATCCAAGTAAGTGCATTTTTGGAGTATTTTCGGGCAAGTTCTTGGGATTTATAGTTTTAAAGCGAGGAGTTGAAGTCAATCCTGAAACGATAAAAGCAATTGTAGAGATGAGCCTGTCCAAAACCATTAAATAAGTTAATGGCTCATCGGAAGATTCTATGCACTTTCTCATTTCTTATCTAGGTCGGAAGATTTGCCAGCGTTGACCGTCTAGACCTTAGCAGACAGCCAACTCGTACGCAGATGGTTAACTCAAGCATTGATTGGGTGTACTATAGCAGTTGGCCCAATAAAGACTTTTTACGGTTACAGACCTGGCCCACCTGAGCCCACGATCTATCAGACGGCCAGCTACGGCTCTTCCAACATCTTCCACAATTCCAGCAGGCTTCCAAAATAGACGTTGACAAAATCAGCACCTTTCCTCCAAGGAAGGTGCCAAAATTTTCCAATTCCCTGCTAACTATGGCTCTCCAACGCTAACATACGTAGAAGGAAGGTGATCAGTTTGGAAAGTAACTGACGGACGTGGAAGGAATCTATCTTGACCCGTTTGGCAACTGGCGACGGCTCTGGAAGGCAGGCCAACCAAGAATAACAAGGTGGATCATACCTTCCAAAGAAGAATTATCACCCTGCCAACCTTAAGTAAACCCTAGAATCCTGATTCAATGACAGCTTCTGGCTTACGAGTTCTTGCTGACATGCTCTTGCTTACACACTTTTACTTACGGACAACATATTCTGAAATATGTTCTTACTGACAGATAAGAAGCTGCTACAGTCAATTTCTGGCATACAGAGACGATCTCTCACAATAAAAACTCTCACATTCTTGCTTACAGAGAGGATTCTTACATCCACGAATGTTGACAGAGGCCTGACAGTGGCTCGTCGTCTCTTTCACTCTTCCAGACGTTCAGATCCCACCAGAGGCCTCCAGCTGCCTGGAGACCCAATCGGCTTTCCAAGAGTCATTCCCGGAAGCTTCCACGCTTTCGGAACATCGTTTCCTTACGCACCTCGTGAGTAAGAAGCAATCGCTCATGTCCTCTACAAGCCAGCACTCCCAATCCGCTTACCTTCTCTCACTTTTCAGCAATACCTTCATTATCTTTGGAGGCTTTACTGACTTAAGCGTCAGAGTATTTTTGGTGAGACAACATCCCGCCGAAACGCTAACCTCTTATTCGCTTTAGTGGTGTGCAGATTTTGCACTCAGTGAACGGAGCCAGTTGAAACAATCTACCTAAATCTGAATCTTTTTTAAGTCAGATCCAGGTACGCATCATTGGCACCGTCTGTGGGAAGCGCTAACAGAAAGCCAACCACTACTCCAAACAACACTGTCTTTTTTCCATCTGATTCTGCATTCGTAATGGTGAACACGAGAGCCCAAGCTATCGATCCCGCTAGAGACGTCACCTACCCTGATTAGGATTATGCTGCTGGTGCTATGGTCAATGGGGCTACGGGTGGAGTTCTAGTGCCCTATTTTCAACAGTTGATGGAGCAGATGCAGGACAACACGCGTCTGCTCCAAATACTTTACTCTCAGAACGAGCAGCGACTGCAGGCGGCTGCTCCGATAGTCATCCCTACACCGGCCACCAGAAAAGGTGGCCAGATAAAAAAGAAGCCGACCAAAAGGCCCGAGAGATCCCAAATCATCCGATCCCAGCATCCTCACACGTTCATGGACATAACAGGCCTAAAGAATGCTCCGGGAGCACAACTTTGCGAGAAAGTCTGGAGAAAAGAAATTCCTAATACTCTCAGGCCGATGATGGGAACACAGTCCAGGAGTGAGCCTCCAGGACTGCCAGATTTGCTTGAGGCAGCAGCCAACCGGCTGCTGAACCCTCCCGAGACAAGACGGAGTTGAGGGCTTACCTCAACTCCAAAAGATCAGTAAACACCACTCGTGCGGATCCGCGAGTGGAAAAAAAATGGAATCGCGTGTTTTAAGATGAAGAGCACGCCATCGACTTGGACCAATCTCCTTTCACAGCGGAGATCCTGAGCCGTCCACTACCTATCAAGTTTAAAATGCCTTCCATTGAGTCATACGATGGGAGAAGTGATCCGGTTGACCCGCTGGATCACTTTTGCACCCATCTGAGTCTACAAGGGTTGGAAGACTCAGCGATGTACCGCTGCTTCCCGCTCACGCTAAAGGGAGATGCCCGAATCTAGTTCCATCACCTCCCTTCAAGCACCATCTGTAACTTTTGTGAACTCACGGATCTCTTCGTAGCTCAGTACGCCTCGAGCCAACGGGAAGAGAAGTAGCTATGGTATCTCTCCCACATCAAGTAGAAACCGAGAGAGAACCAATGATGATTTCTGGATCGTTTTGTGGCGGAGGCAAGGCAGATCTCGTGGATCACGGAGGAGATAAAGTTGGGTAATTTTATCTCTGCGCTGACCTACGGGGACTTCTTCAAGCACCTGGCTTACAAAAATCCTCAAACCTTCCGGAAAGTAGAGTCCATTACACGGGCATACGCTGTGACGGAGGAGGCCAACGAGGTAAAATACCCGGAGTGGGCAGATCTATCCTAATCGTTCCCTGAAGAGAAAAAAAGGAAGTACGGCGGTAGTGATCACTCCTACCGGAAGCAGCACAAGTCTGGGCCACCGGAGCGTAAAGACTACGCGTCCACCGGCTTCACACCTTTGACGGACATGCTCTCTAACGTCATCGTGTAGATCCACAGGGAGAAGTTCTTGAAGTGGCCAAAACCACTAAAAAATGACTCTGGAATCCAGTCAAAATATTGTAACTTTCACTACTCTGCTGGGCAAGCGACGGAAGACTACAAGACGCTGTAGAGGGAGATCGAGGAGCTGATTCGCAGAGGGCACCTCACCAAGTACGTCAGGAGCTCCAGACAAAGCTCTGGAGTGGCTGACGGAGACGGGTAGGAACAGACTCCTTCTAGAAATCGGGTTGGAGTAGGGGTGGTTAACATCGTCACCGCCTGACCTGCTAAAAACCCATCCGGCAACGATGAACAGCAAACTCGGAGGAAGAAGCAGTCCACGGCGGACAACACCATCAGCTTCAATGATGATGACTTATTCCATGTAGTATCCCCCATGCTGATACCCTTGTTGTATCCACACTTGTCTCGGATGGTAGCATCGACTACCAGCTGAAGTGAGTATTCGTTGATAATGAAAGTTTAAAATATTTGCTTTACTTGGATGCGTTTTTCAAATTAGGCTTAAAAAAATCAACTAAAACCTACCAATGGCCCGTTATATGACCTCGAAAATGAGCCTGTGCGCGTTAAATGGACTATCCAATTGGAAGTCACATTGGATACGTATCCGAAAATAGCAAGTCGAATGCTCACCTTCATGGTGGTTGACCTACCCCCAATGTATAATGTCATACTGGGCAGAGCATGCTTGGTAGCGTTCGGGGTTGTTACCTCAATTCCGCACCTCAAAATAAAGTTTCCAACACCCTACAGTGTCGGGGAGGTGCTGGGCGGCTAGGTGATTGGATGAACCTATTACATGTGACAGATTATCCCTAGTGGCAGCAATAGAACGGCTAAAAAACTCGACCATCGTGACGAGACGACCCTTCAGCAAGTGCAGTCCGGTGAAGCCACGGATCTAACCCCACTGGACCTAGAGGAGCTGGAGAAGTGTGTAAAGATCGGCAGCTCACTCACCGGACCACTGCACAATGAACTGATCGCATTCCTGTAACAGAACGCTAACCTTTTTGCATGGACTCCCGCAGATATGCATGGAATCCCAACAGAAATGATGGTCCATAAGTTGGGGCCGGACTCTGACCAAAAACCCATCAGGCAGAAGCGGAGGAACCACTCTGTTGAAAAGCTGATCGCCATCCGAAAGGAGGTGAAGAATTTACTGGACGAAGGCTTCATTAGAGAAGTCCAGTACTCGGACTGGCACTATAATGTCATCTTAGTAAAGAAAAGCAACGGAAAATAACGGATGTACATCGATTTTACCGACGTTAACAGGGCCTGTCCAAAGGATAACTTTCCCTTGTCTAGGATCGACCTGCTGGTTGACTCAACAGCAGGACATAAGCTACTAAGCTTCATGGATGCCTATTCGGGTTACAACCAGATTCGGATGAGTCCAGAGGACGAGGAGCACACCTCGTTCATGATTGATCAGGGCACCTACTGCTACAAAGTAATGCCTTTCAGACTTAAAAATGCTGGAGCAACCTACCACCGACTTGTCAATAAAGTATTCAAAAAACAAATTGGTCGCAACATGGAGGTCTACATTAACGACATGCTCATCAAGAGCAAGGTCACCTGCGATCACATCCGCGACCTATAAGAGTCATTCGAGGTACTCCGTAAGCATCACATGAAGCTGAATCCAGCTAAGTATGTCTTCGGAGTAGCCTCCTGCAAGTTTTTGGGTTTCATCATTTTCCAATGGGGGATCGAGGAAAACCGAGAGAAGATCAAGGCGCTCGCTGACATGGCTCCACCACAGAACGTAAAGGACGTCCAGCAATTAACTTGATGGATGGCAACACTGTCCCGCTTCCTGGCAAAGTTCGGTGACAAGTACCAGCCCTTCTTCAAGGCATTTAGATGAACAAAATCCAACAGGTTTCAATAGACAGCGGACTGCCAAACCACTTTCGATAAACTAAAACAGTAACTGGCCAGCCCGCCTCTGTTGGTGTCACCCAAGGGCGGAGAGGAATTATACCTTTACTTAGCGGCGTCAGAGGCGTCCCTCAGTTCTGTCCTCATGCGTCAGAACATTGATGCTCAACGGCCGGTCTACTACATGTGTAAAACGTTGACCGGCCAAGAGACCCATTACTTGCGCGCAAAAAAGCTAGCCTTAGCGCTGATATTTTCCACGGGAAAGCTAAGGCCCTACTTTCAGGCCCACCGGATAGTGGTCCTCACGGACCAACCGTTGAAAAGCATACTCCAAAAGCCTGACGTTTATGGACGGTTGGTGAAATGGGCTATCGAGTTGGGCGAGTTCGATATCGAATTCAAACCTAGGCTTACTATAAAGGCATAGGCGCTGGCTGACTTTATTGTCGAGACTACAACCCTAATTCTCGAGGAATAACCCGAGAAAAGCGAGGAACTGCTTAACAGAGTTTCAGAATGGATACTTCAAGTGGACGGATCGTCTACAGATACGGGCAATGGCGCTGGAGTGATCCTTACAACTCCTGACGGGTTTGAGGTGAAACACTCACTCAGGCTAAATTTCTCGGCAACCAATAACGTTACCCAGTAGAAGGCCCTGCTAGCCGGCCTACGATTAACCAAGGAGTGCTCTGCTAAGAGACTCGCAGTTTACACCGACTCCGAGTTAATCGTTAACCAGGTTAACGGAGGTTTCGAGGCAAACAGTCCCCTCTTGGCCAAGTACTTGGCAAAGGTAAGGGAGGCCGCCTTGGGTTTCGACAAAATGACCCTAGTTCACGTTCCCCGAACTAAAAACTGAAAGGCGGACTAGTTGGCCAAAGCAGCTACAACTGAAAACCCATAACAGTATTCGAGGGACATACGGGAGATCCTAAACACTCCGAGTATTGAGAAGCGAGAGGCAATGCAGATTTTCGTAGCGGAAAACTGGATGACGCCTTTTCTTAGCTATTTGGCAGACGGATCGTTGCT
>JAOVVI020007708.1:2731-14686 GCA_028571085.2 Nepenthes alata
TCCGAAGCTTCTGATTTTGATCGGAGACAGACGATTAATCAGAGTAGTGCAGCGAAAGTGTGTAGACTTTTGGCTATTTGTCACAAGATGTGATTTGAGGCTTCAAGCATGAGACCGGATTTGCAGTCCGATTTGAAGTTCGATGTGGATGGTCATATGTTTATGGAAGCACCTTAAAGAGAATAATTTTGAGTTGGAGGCCATCAGGTAATTTAAAGATAAGGTTCGTCGGTATCTTTCAATTGTTCGGTAGGTCGGAAAGGCGGTTTGCATATTGGCCTTATCTCTGAATTTGACGTATGGACATCAAATTTGTATGAGAAATATGTGAATGATTATTTGAATGTGCTTGGATCGAAATCATCATCCATTGACGAGAATTTGTGTTGTGTTAGAGTTTCATTTTGGATTTTGGAATAGAAAGAATCTACTATTGAGGATTCGATTTTAGATGAATCACTCAATTGAGGAAGTGGTTTGAGAAGAGTAAAGATGACATTGAAAGAATATCCTCATTATATGATATTTGAGGTAAAGATTGAGATGCGTAAATTTTAAGGCCGAAATTTTTGTAAGGGGGGAGAATGTAATATTTCAAATTTTTATTCAGATTAATTTAATATTAACTGTGATTTTGGGTAAATTAGATATAACGAAATTAATTAGATATTAAAAATTTTGCATGATATTTGGATCAATCGGGCTGGCGCCTGAATTGCGTCCGCTTTATCTCCCAAATATTGATTCGGACTTTAGAATAAAAGAAAACTAAAATAAATAAATAAATAAATAAATATATATATATATATATATATATTAAAAAGAAAAAAAGATAAAAAATGTAAATGAAGTATGATAAGGATTGGGAAATCAGAGAAAGAGAATTTGGGAAGAGTGTGAAGGAGGGTTAGGGTTTCGTACGGTGGAGGAGAAAGAATAGAGGGAGGAAGGCGGCTGTTCGACGACAACCGGCGACGGCGATGAGCGGCGAGGGCAGCACTGTGCCGGTGGCTGGAAAGTTTGGCCAATGGTGGTGATTTGTGAAGAGAGGTCGAGAAGCCTAGTGGTGGTTGTCAGCGGCGGCAACGTGTAATGGTGCGACGGTAGTCGGCGACGGCCAATGGTGAGTCACCTGTGACTGGCGACGACCGTGGTCAAGCAGCGGGGTGGCAGAAGCTGTGAGAGACAGAGAGAGCGACGGCAAAGCTGTGTGAGGACAGCAACGGCGGCAGCGCAGCGACGCCATCATCGGTGAGGTGACGTTGGGAGGGTCGGCGACGGCAGTGGCAGCACGCTGGTGACCGGCGACGGCCGTGATGGTAGCGGCTTGCGGCAGAAATCGCGCATAGAGGAGAGGGTGCGGCTGAGGCGTGGACACCGCGCACAGAGGACAGAGAAAGGGTGTCGTTCGAGCACTTTGGGACCTCCTTTCTTCTGCAAACTATGAGGTCAAGGCAAGTATATGTAAACCCCCTCTTTTATTCAATTTATTTTCTGATTTATTTTAGATACCGTTTAAAATTTTTACTAAAATACATGTATTTTGTACACCTGTTTTATTTATCCTTGACATGCATGTGTAGTTCATTGGATTATTTTGGGGGATTTGAATAAGGGTTTTATGATTTTAGAAATTTATTATTTTCTGAAAGTACAAAAAATTTGTTGGACTCGGTGTATATTCATATCAATATGTGTAACGATAATGTACACAAAACTTACATTGGCCGTGCATTTTCACATGCACGTGCCGTGTTGTGGTCACTACGTTTGGATTTGGATTATTAAATTTTGGCCAGCTCCCGACGGAAAGATTATTTTATTATTTGGAAATTTCTTTCCGCCGGCAGGAAATGCTTGGAGTACTGACCATTCCCATTTGAATAATTTAACTTGACTTTAAAATATATTCGGACGACCTAATATATCCGATAAAGTTGAGGGGTACACCCAAAGCCGTGCGTAGTAAAACATAATGAGTAATCTTATCTATGGGTATATGAGTATATAGTCCATAGATTTTGGCCTAAGGTTACCGGAATTATATATAACCCTTTCTCAAACTAGTTTTTAAAAAATCAGAACCCAGATTTGGTACATAATTTTAATTTTTGCATTGATTGGCATTGGACTTTGATTTGGATATCGATTTTTAGATTTGGATTTGAGATTTGCTGATTTTGCCTATAATTGGGTTTGGTATGTCCCATACAAACGATTTTGATTATATGTTTTGATCTGAACCTTTGGAATATCTGTCGCGATACTGTTTTGGCTTCTACGCACGCTATTGGATCATCCGGCTATCAAATTCTGTCCTAAATTACAAGCTGATCGGGCCTTGAACTTGGACTCGGATTTGGATTTAAACTCGAATCAACATTGACTTTGGAATTTGTCCAGATCACCTTTTTTTGGTTATATATATATATATTCATATATATATGCGTCCCGACGATGACCTTTTTTAAAATTTGGACATTTGAATGGATTTGGATATTTGATTTGAGTACGAGACTGTCATTGAATTTTAAAATTTTCATATTGTATTTCGGTTGAATTTATTTTATTTGTGATTTAGATTTATTTTGTATTTTGACCGGATTTTCATCTATTTGACATTC
Organism: Nepenthes alata; assembly: GCA_028571085.2. NCBI lineage: Eukaryota > Viridiplantae > Streptophyta > Magnoliopsida > Caryophyllales > Nepenthaceae > Nepenthes > Nepenthes alata. The sequence goes on from JAOVVI020007708.1 coordinate 5,356, forward strand.
CCTCTGATTTATTGGATTTCTTTTTATTAAATATGATACTTGTGTATTAGGCTCATTTTTTTATTTTGACCTTTTAGAGTAGAAAATTTGGATGCACTGCAAGAGTTAGGACGTGATCTATCAGCCATTCATCTAATTCGGTGAGTTTTAGTTTTATTATGATTTAATTTGACAATTGATACGATTGTATTATGGTAATATTTTAGAATCTGGAGAATATTTTATTATATTTGATTCGTGATTTTGGTTGGAATTGTTATCTCCTGTACGATGACTATGGAGCAGGTCGTATTATTTCTGTTTCGACGGTTGTCCAGTGAGATCCTGTGTGAATTTTAATTTATAACGGGTCGTATTTATTTGGTTTATCACACTCAAATTTTAGGATTTTAGATTATTTATTTAAAATTATTTAGAATTTAAATTTTAGAAAATATAATTAGTTATTTATATTAACCTACTTAGTCCAGGTTCATGACACATTCGCTATAAGGTGTTGTGTTATTTTATTTACTGAAAGTATTTGTAGTTAGAACTTATCGTCTAGTGGATATTTTTTAAACTTATAGTCTCGTAATTTTTTTTCTCATTTGAATATGAGGTTTTTCACATAAATTTTTTGTATATCTTATTATTTTTTATTATTATTACTTTATTGCATATTATCAATTAATCTCTTCGCGATTCAAATAAGGGGTTTAGAATCCAACAAGTGGTATTAGATGTATGATTGTTATTGTCATGTATAAAAACTTATTTGAACAAATGGATAGTGAAAATAAAATGATTTACTTGAATGGCGTAAATTATGATATTTAAAGGAATAGGATGAAGAATTTATTATTTGTTAAAATAATACATCTTTTGGTATTTTTTACTTAAAAACTCAAGTCAAAATCGGAGGAAGAATGAACTTTTAAGTGTGAGCAAATTTTTGGCAACATTTGACAATTTATTAATAATAATATGTATAATTACATTCAAAATGGGATATTTATAAAAACATTATAGGAGAAGCTTGGAACACTTTATGTTTCAAAAATCAGTAATAATAAATTATATCTTTTGATGAATTTGATACAAGTGAGATACAATGATGATACCTCTATAGCCGACCACTTGAATGAGTTCTAAAGGTCTGTTGATCAATTGAGTGATATGGGTATCAAATTTGATGATAAGTTTTGTGCTTATAGCTGTTGACCACACTACCGAATTCATTGGAAGTGATACATATTACTATAGTTAACACCATTTTAAATGGTGTGATGACATTTGGAAATAACAAAATAGGCCAAATTGAATGAGGAGATTAGATGACGATCAAATGCTCAAGTTTTCTGTACTCTAAAGTGCTAGTCTTAGAGTTACAGGAAAGAAATAAATGGTAAGGCCTAAAATCTGGTAAGAAGAGTCGAAATAAGTCTCGGTTGAGGTCCCAAAATTTTGAATGATACTATTACAAAAACAAGGGATACATAAAAAGAAATTATTACAAGTGAAAGCACAAAAATGCTGATGAAAATGAGAAAAATGTTAAAAAGTTTTGAGATGAGGAAAGAGCCTCGACTGTTACAAAATTTGATATTCTATTGGTTTGCAAAGAAGAGAAAGTGATCAACTTGATGGATCATAAAACAAACTTGGTGGTTAACATTGTCACTTTACTTCATGTCACATTAAGAATAGAATTCTTTATATCTTACATTTTGACGATTTTGGAGTGCTAAAGATGAGAAATGAAGAAGAATCCCAAATTGTTAGTTGTGGCAACGTGTATTTGATCACAAATAATAGAAACAAGCTACTACTAATGAATATATGACACATCTCAAATATTCAATTGAATCTTATTTTAGTAGGAAAGTTTGATGACGAAAGGTTTTACATGTTTTGAGGAGGAGTATGAAAATTGATTAGAGGATCTCAAGTTATTACCTCGTCAATTTGTATGTTTTTAAGCTTTAGATTCAGTCAGGGATGTGCGCGTGGCTAGAAGTGATGAGTTTTCAAACTCGTGGCAGAGACAATTAGGCCACATGGGTGAAAAGGGAGTGAATTATCAAGCTAAGAAGAACTTCTTTTGGGCTGTGAAGGAAGTAAAGTTGAAGGCTCATATTCATTGGATGACTAGAAAATAATTGTGAGTTTCATTTTATAGAAACTTGTTAATGAGAAAGATGGATCTTCTTGAATTGGTTTATACCAATATATGCGATCCCCTTAAAGTTAAAAAATTCAGAGGAACACTTTACTTCATCACTTTTCTTAATAATTTTTTGAAAAAATTGTGGGTATATCCCTTAAAGTCAAAAGGTCAAGCACTTGACACCTTTGAGCAATTTCGTGCTCTAATTGAGAGGTAAATGGGGAAGGAAGTGAAATATATCTAGAGTAATAATAGAGGTGAATATATTGGAGCATTGAATAATATTTTTGAACCGACAGAAATCGATATCAAAGGACTCCATTGAAAACACCGTAGTTGAATAATGTGACTAAATAAATGAATTGAATATTGATTGAGAGAATTTGTCGTGTGTTTTCAGAGGCAAAACTCTCCGGTTTATCTTAGGAGGAATCATTGAATGCCTTGACTCACGTGATTAACCTCTCATCAAGTGGCTTACTAAATGAGGAAGTATCGGAAAAGGTATGATCTGGAAAGAAGGTTTTCTATGACCATTTGCATGTGTTTGGATATAATCCATTTATCCAGATTCCAAAGAATGAGAGGTCCAAGATCGACTCTAAGGCAAGATCATGCATCTTTTATTGGTTACAGAAAAGATGAGTTGGGTTAACGGTTTTTAGATCTGATAGGGAAGAAACTTGTCAAGTCGAAGGACGTGGTATTCATCAAACATAAAACTATCAAAATTATCGACAAAGTGGAGAATATTGTTTTCAACAATGACAACAATTATCCTTACAATACGGATCCTGAATCCTTGACACCAATACTGATTTGCTGCATGTGAGATTCCTACGCTTAGAGTGGATGATGCAAATGTGGATGATTCTGCTCATTATGATGATTTTGTACTTGCCAAGACCATTCCACTCCAACAATCCATGAGAAATAAAAATTTTTACGTGCCTAAGTTATTCTCCCTTCCATATTTTCCTGATCAGCAAAGACAAGACCAAATTGTTAATTATTATTATCTTAATTATCCTTTAATTTATAGATAATTTATTTATAATAGGTCCCACAAATTTTAATCATGAAACTGGTCAAATGATAAAATTCCATATACACAGCCTACCAAGTAACTTAAACCCATAATTGAATTTTTAGCCCACTAATCAAATATGAAAATTGGCCAATTTAAATGCTAAGTCTAAGTCCTAAGTTTAAGATAGCATATATGGCCTACGAAGTCCAATGATTATTAATTCACTGACAATTTAATTCTCATAATTAAATTATCTCTAAATATACATGATAATATCACAAAAATAAAAACATAATTAAAAAAAATTAAATTAACTAAATCAATAATTTCCAGTTGTTACAACCTACCATTTAAAAGATTTTGGTCCACAAAAACTCACCCCAATCCTTGAATAATTTGAGGTATTTTTCTCACATATTAGCTTCAATTTCCTAAGTGTTATCTCCTGCATACTAATGACTCCAAGTGACCTTCAAATGTGTCATTTAGTTTCATCTCATCAATCTATGATCCTCGCCGGCTATTTAATGTAAGATAGGTCATCCTAAGTTTACAGCTGATCGCTTTGCATTATGTGCAACTTATCACGGATGAATTCCTTAGCATCAACATGTGAAACAAATAACGCACTACCGCAAATGATAGTAGTAACACTAACCAGTAATCTACCTTATTGATCCAATTTAATATCTCTAATGATTCGATAAATTTGGGATTCAACTTGGCTTGTCTCCTGAATCTAACAATGTATTTTATAGGTGATACATTCAGAATTATAGCATTGTAGCTCTAGAATCAAATAAAGTATGAGAAGGGTGATCAAACATAATTAGTACCTTACACCATGGAAGGTGAGTGGCGGGCACGCTGCTCCATCACTTCGTAAACTTGGCTTGGCATTTGTGGCCTCTACTAGTTGTACTATACTTACAACTCTCTCCTAGGTGCATGACAAATCTTAATAAAATGTCCGACCTTTCCATAATTGAAACATATCTTGAGCTTGAATCGTCCTGAAAAAGGTGTTGCATGAGAAAAAGCTACAAAAGTGGCAGGTGTAGATGTAGCTAACCTACAATCCCTCGAAATGTGGCCTGATTGCTTACAAAAGTAGCATCATCGTCGATGACTAAACCCACTCATCGTCTATCTCATGCTGGAAGGAAATTGTAGCAGTGCGCTCCTAATTGCTGCCTCTTCAGGGTATCGTTTGGTCAATTATCATCAGACATTATAGAACATCATTATAATCCCCCGAGTCAAAAGAAAGAAGTTTTATCTAAATAATTTTGACTAAACCATCCTAAAATTATTGTACTTTATGCTTTTTGTTAGCCACGAAATAAGGAGTAAACTGCAATAAAGTCGTGAACTAGCCTCATAGTAAGCTATAGACAAGCTCTCGTACCACAAGGAAATGAACTCAGCCTCTTTACGGGCCCAAAGAGAAAAAGAACTTATCGTAAATGTGTAATTAAAGCGCATCCTATGAAATCTCGTCTGCTGCCATCCGTATCTCTGTTGTTAGCATGTCCACTTGTGATCCACTTTGCCCACAAAACAGTTAAGGGCTAAGTGTGCTCTATCAGTTGCTCCACAATGGATCTCCTCGAAGGCCTTCTCACTCCGCGTCATCTATGCCTTGACAAGTGTGGGGTCAGGTAGGTTAGTAAACTCAGAAACTCACTGGTCTGTAAAATCACACATCACTCAGTGCTCCTAATCCCGTTCTTACAATTTCTCTCTAGCTATTGATAATGTGGCCCCTGATGATCCAATGACGTAAGTGTGCAGTGAACCTCCTTCCATACATGCGCTGTTGGGGGCACCGTGAGCCTGTCTGCATTCACAATTAATTGCAATCCCATCTTACAAAATAAGAAATAAGGTTAGCATTTCCACTTATTTTAAATCTTACTCAACTCAATCATTTTGACCCTGAGTATCTTTCATATCCCAACTCCTCAAACCACAAAGCAAATATAATATTCCTCAAATATTTATAATTCCTAAACCTTCAAGTATGATTCAAAAAAATATTATTTTTATTTGGTACCATGATAATAGTGACCCAGACCTAAATTATCTGACCCAATTCAAACTGACTATGTAAAACCTCAAACAATTGTTATTTATCATCAATCCATCATAAAATCAAATTTCTATCAACATAATACCAAACCCCTCGTCATACCAATGCAACAAAAATAATTAGCATAAAACTATCAATACCGAGGGACGTGGCCCTAATAATAGTATCCATGTCTATATAAAACAAACCTTTCCCATCAATGAAAACAAAGGTAATTAGTCTCCAAAAACCCTCTGCACTTATGAATCTTATAACAAATGAAGGATCTCTACTAAGTGCTATATACTCAGCTCAAATTCAAAACTAATAAAATATAATGATGTGTCGAATATACAACAAGTAATAATAGTCAATAATACATAATAATTAATAATCATTTTGGATAAATAATATCAATCTATGTAAACGTAATAATAACAATATAAAGCTCAATAATAAACTCCATTCAAGACTTCATAAATCATCGTAACCATAATGCAAAAGTAACTATGAGAATCATCAACTCAATGGTTCCACCTAAAAGGAATATTACTAAGATAATAAACTTTTCAAAGAACTTAGATCTCAATAATAATATAAATATCACTAAATTTATCTTAATAGAGGTCTCAAGAATATGAAGACGTCGCTACAATCTCATTGAATCTTATTTTATTATTATGAATCAAGGATCATGTAATTTCATCATGACAGTCGAGTAATTACCATGAAATAAATAATACGAGTATGTTTAACATCCAACCGCAAATAGTCTCTAAAAGCTTTGCCAACACATGACATATGAATACATCCAATGACTAGTAAGGAAAGAGGGCGGATAATTTTTCCAATCAAACAACAAAGTGAAGAAATAAATGAATGAAGAAGAACAATGAACACAAAAATTTTTACGTGGAAAACCCTTGTCAACTAAGAAAAAAATCACGGGACAATCCGTCTACTAAATGTGTTTTACTATAAGAGAGATTTGGAAAGGATTTTCCCTGTTACACAGTAGAGTGCAAAAAGAAAATTAAAGAACAGAGTAATAACAATACACTCACACGATTGCTTACACTTTCTCTTCTCTTCACTGTTTTTCTCTCTCACTCAAGCACTCGGTGTATGTCTCTTACATTATAGTTATCGCACCCACGTCTCCTTTTATAGCAAGTTACAATACTTACTTTCAATATCAATAACCGCCCACAAAGAAAATTGGGCAATATCCTGTCTAGCCAAGGACAGAATATGATATGTCTAAAATTTAACCGCTCCTGTAAAACTGTTTGACATCATATATCTTCAAACAAAATCTGCTGAGCTGGCGTCGTTTTAAATTTCCTGGCGGGCGTCCAACAGTAGATCGCCCGCATTCTCCACAAGACAGTCAACGCCCTTGTTGACCGTCTGAACCTTGCCCGCCAATCCGGTCAATATCTTGTTGACCATCCAACCGGCCAATCCAGTCAATATTTTGTTGACCGTCGAGTCGATCAACATTTAGTTAACCGGAACTTTTTTATGGGAGAGATTTCCAACAAACATTCCCTCTCGATCGTGAAAAAGTTAACTCTGTTAGCCCGACCATCTTGCAGCATGTCTCATTCTTTCCTTTTGGTAGAATATTTGTCATCATGTCTGTCCGATTCTCTTTCGTGCTCACTTTGTCTATCGACAGTAGACCCTCTTCCAGTACCTCTCGCACCCATTGATAACTAGTATCAATGTACTTCGATCTGGAATGGAAAGAAGAGTTCTTAGATAGATGAATGGCACTCCGGCTATCACAAAGTACCACATATCTCTTCTATTTAATGTCTAATTCTTGGACAAACTCCTTCATCCACAGCATCTCCTCGCAGGCTTTTGTAACTGTAATGTATTCAGCTTCTGTTATGGATAGAGCTACACACTTTTGTAGCTTGGACTTTCAAGAAACTGTACCGCTCGTAAATTTCACGAGGTAACCCGATATGGATTTACGTTTATCAACATCTTTGGCCATATTCGCGTCTGAGTATCCCACCAGCTGAGGCTTGTCACTTCCAAGACATAAGCACCTTTTGGAAGTACTCTGAAGATATTTTATAATCCACTTCACCGCGGACCAGTGCTCCTTTCCCGGATTGGACAGAAATCAGCTAACTATCCCAACGGCATAAGCTATATCCGGTCTGGTACAAACCAGAGCATATATTAGGCTTCCCACAGCTTATGAGTAAGGAACGCCTTTCATATATTTTATTTCATCATCCGAAGTTGGGCATTGACAAGTGCTCAGTCTGTGGTGATTCGTTAACGGTGTACTCACAGGCTTTGATTTCTCCATGTTGAATCGTTGGAGAACTTTCTCAAGAAAATTCTCTTGAGACAACCATAACTTCCTTACATTTCGATCGCGTAGAATTCTGAGTCTCAGAATCTGCTTAGCTGATCCAAGGTCCTTCATGGCTAATGATCGTCCAAGTTGCTTCTTCAGCTTTTTTATCCGGTCAACATCCGTCCAACTATCAATATGTCATCCACATATAGAAGAAGAATGATAAAATCATCATCAGAGAAACTCTACACAAATACGCAGTAGTCACAAGTAGTCCGTCGGTACCCTTGGCTAGTCATGACAGACTCAAACTTCTTGTACCACTGTCGAGGAGCTTGTTTCAGACCATACAAGCTTTTCCTCAGATGATAAACATATTTCTCCTTCCCTCCTTTGACTTCAAACCCTTCAGGTTGTTCCATGTAGGTCTCCTCCTCAAGCTCACCATGGAGGAATACAGTCTAGATGTTTATATATTCCACCTCTAAGTCCTGGGCGGCGGCCAAGCCCAGTACCACCCGGACGAAGGATATCTTAACAATTGGGGTAAATATTTTATCAAAATTAATCCCCTTTTGTTGACTAAAGCTCTTCACAACCAACCGTACATTGTATCTTGGCTTCTTGGTGTTCTCATCTGCCTTCAAACGATATACCCATTTGTTCTTGAGAACTTTCTTCCCCTTAGAAAATTTAACCTAGTCGAAGGTGTGATTTTCATGAAGTGAGCTCATCTCCTCCTTTATGGCTTCCAGCCAATCTTCTTTGTTGTCATCCTTCATTGTCTCTTCATAGTCCTCAGGCTCTCCGACATCAGTGAGCATAACATATTTATTTGGTGACAAATGGACGGAAGACAGTCTGTTGCGTGACGACCGTCTAATAGAGACATTCCCTGCCGGTTGAGGCATGACTTCATCAATGATGTCATCCGGAGTCATAACCTCCCTTTCAGTTTCCTCAACCATCTACTGACCAGGATCCTCTCCTTCCAATGATGTCGGACGACCACCTTTAGTACTTGCTGGCTCCGTTTGCTCATTATCACAATTCGCCTTCCTGCCAATGTCTTCAATTGTATCATTTTAAACAAAGATTACGTTCCTAGACTGGACAAGTTTTCTGGTAGCTGGATCATAGAACCGGTAGCCCAGTTTATCTTTCCTGTAGCCCAGAAAGACGCACTAAATTGTCTTTGGCTCCACCTTTGTCCTTTCGTCTCTTGAGACATGCACGAATGCTTTGCAGCCAAACACCCGTAAATGATCATAGGACGGCTCTTTGCCCGTCAATATCTTCTCTGCCACTTCACCCATCAAAGGCTTACTGGGCGACCTGTTAATAATGTAGGCCACCGTCTAAAGTGCTTCTGCCCAAAATGAAGCATGAAGCTTTGTTTCAGAGAGCATACATCGTACTCTTTCCAAGATCGTACAATTCATCCATTCTGTCACTCCATTTAACTGTTGAGTCTTTGGTGGTGTCCTTTGATGCCTAATACCATGTGACCGGCAGTAGGCATCGAAAGGCCCCAAGTATTCGCCACCGTTGTCACTACGGACGGCCTTCAACTTCTTTCCTGTTTGACACTCCATAAGAGCATGAAACTGCTCAAATGTACCAAGAACTTGATCCTTGGTCTTCAATGGGTAGACCCATAGCCTTCTTGAACAGTCGTCAATGAAAGAAACAAAATATTGAGCTCCACCAAAAGACTTCTCTTTGAATGGTCCACACACATCTGTGTGAAGTAGTTCT
>JAOVVI020007709.1:0-10051 GCA_028571085.2 Nepenthes alata
CCTTAGAGAGCATAAGTTTTTTGCAAAGTTGAAGAAGTGCGAGTTTTGGTTCGATGAGGTTATATTTTTGGGCGACGTTATTTTTGATGGAGGTGTCTCAATAGACCCAAAGCAGATTGAAACTGTAATCAATTTGAGTTGATCGACGACGGTGACGAAGGTTTGTAATTTCTTAGGTATGGCTAGATATTATCATCAATTTGTGGAGAATTTCTCTCGTATTACTTTGCCACTCACCCAAATGACAAAGAAGGAAGTAAAGTTTGAATGGATTAAGGAGTGTGATTGAACCTTTAAGGAGTTGAAGGATCGGTTAACTTCAGTACTAATTCTGACTATCCCTAATGGTTTTGGTGGCTTTGCAGTGTATTGTGATGCTTCTAAGGTTTGCGTCAGATGTGGTTTGTTGCAGAATGGGAAGGTTTTTGCTAATAGGTCTCGACAGCTGAAAGTTCATGAGAAGAATTACCCGATTCATGATTTGGAGTTAGCCGTCGTAGTGTTCGCGTTGAAGATTTGGAGGCATTATTTGTATGGCGGGAAAGTTTTGGTTTATTCTGATCATAAGAGCCTCAAGTATCTATTTTCGTAGAAAAAGATGAATATGAGGCAGCAAAGATGGATTGAGTTCCTTAAAGATTATGATTGTGAAATCTATTATCAGTTGGGGAAAGCTAAAGTGGTCGCGGATGCTCTTAGTCGCCATACCAGTTTTATCGTGAGGTTACAATTAAACAGATAGAGATGCAGGATTATTTAAAGTTTTGTAATATCTAGAAATATGTCAAAGGTAATAGAATGATACTGTCTTTCCTGCAGATGTAACTTGAGATCCTCCAGAAGATTAAAGACTGCCAACCAAGTGACCCGTTTTTTATGGATATTGCTAGGGATCTTTGTCGAGACTTTCGGATGGAATTTAATGTTCATGCCGATAGAGTTTTTTAATTCCGGGATCATTTTTGTGTGTCTGATGACAAAGAACTGAAGGAAGAAATCATGAAGGAGGCTCATCGAACCAGGCACACTATCCACCCTGGAATGAACAAGATATACCAAGACCTGAAGAAGATGTTCTGATGGAGGAATATGCATAGGGAGGTCGTTGCTTTTGTTTGTAAATGCCTTGTCTGTTAGCAATTGAAGTCTGAGGGGAGGAAGTTCATGGGTTTATTGCAACCTTTGCCCATTCTGAGTTGGAAGTGGGAGGATCTTTCATGGATTTTGTTATAGGCATGCCTAGGATCTTAAAGAATCATGACATGATTTGGATCATTGTGGATCGGCTAAAAAAATTGGCTCATTTCTTAGCCATTCGGATGACATACTCTCGAGATTATCTGGCGTAGTTGTATATCAATGAGATTGTTAGATTTTACAGTGTGCCAGCATCTATTGTGTCCAATCATGATCCATGTTTTGTCTCTAAATTTTGGAAGAGTTTGTGCGACAGAGCATATTCTTACTGAAAACTAGTAAGGTCCCACCTACAAAATGGCCGTCAAACTAAACATGAACCTATATTAATCATTTGTAAAATATATAAAAATCCATAAAAATGAAACATCTAAAGCAATACAGGATTCACATGTGCCATAATATATTTGTGGCTTCGACGTTGTATCTCCAGACACATTGGAATAGAGAGATGCTACTAAGTACTACCTGAACATCAAACTATAATGACCTGCGGAAGCATGTAAAATCATTGATATATAGCAGAAGCTAACTCATCAGAATATCATCAATATACACAATATACATCAACATGTCCGTCCAAAACTATGCAAGTCCTCTATACATGTATACAAACTATAAACCCAAGACTACAAAAACTTCTTCCAAATCCTCATCCAAGCCAACTAGGACCTCTACCACTCATTGGGTATAAACTCGTACTAATTTGAAGGAAAGAAAATAATAATGAGTAAGCCGAATGCTCAGTAAGGTACAAATATAACAAAGACCATAAGCAATATACTTAAAATAAAGTAAGAAAAGAGAAATAGGAGCATAATACATGATGCATAAACATGAGGCATGATTGAATGCACTTCTGGAATACAATTAACTTCTACATCTTGTTTCTAATTTCCTTTGGAAACAGATATTGTATTCAAATTACTGATTCCTTTTTCCTGACAAAATTATACATAAGCATATATGGATGGTAATACCTATACTGATGGAACAAATAATGGATTCAAATAGAAATATCGATACAGATGGAACAAATAACAGATTCAGATGGTAATACCAGTACTGACAGAACATATAACGGATTCAGATGACAATACCAGTACTGATGGAATAAATAATTAATTCAGATGGAAATACCGATACTAACGAAACAGATAATGAATTCAGATGCCAATACTGGTACTGACGGAACAAATAATGAATTTTGATGGGAATACCAGTTCTAACGGAACGAATAATAGATTCCAATGGTAATACCGGTACGGATGAAACAGATAACGAATTCAAATGGTAATATCGGTACTGATAGAATAGATAACAGATTTAGATGGAAATACCAGTACTGACGAAATAGATAACGGATTCAGATAACTAATAACAAATATTGGATAACAAATTGTAGAGTTCAATTTTCTTATCTTATCCTAAGAAAAATTTCACATTTAGTTCTTATCACTTAATTCTCAATCACTAGAAAATAATTCATAATTCTTAAAAAATTGTGGAGTCCTCTTCTTGTACTTTTCATATTTTCATATTTCTTCCCTAAATATATGAACAAATTAATATAAAGCTTGGAGAATTTAGGAAATTTTACCATAATGAGCCCAACATAACTTTAGAGTTCCGAATAACAAATCCCTTCATAAACGGCTCACAATATAATTTTCAGAATACACAAAATATCATATACAATTTACATGTAAATAAATATCAAATAATCAAGATAAAAAGTTCACAAAGCTAGGCTTTCAATTATTTAAAACCAAATCATGTATAAACCTCAAAATAAATTGGCAAAAATGACAGGGCGTGGGTTAGGGTTTTCCACATACACAAAATCGCATAAAACTACCAAATCGATGAAAAATCATGCTCAATATATGGGTTTTATAAAATATAAGCTTAAATGGGCATTTGAGCGAAAATACCCTAAGATAATGAAACAAAAAGGGCAACAAAAGAAAGAAAAGCATATGGGTGCATTTGTCTCGACCCGATCTATAGCTTCTTTAGCTAGCTCCAAGTCGAAAAAAAACCTGAGAGCCTCGATCTCCTCCTTCGCTCTCTTCTCCATGCTCTCTCTCTCTCTCCTCTCTCACAGATCTACTGAAAAACGACGGAGAGAGAAGCCGAACGCACTTAAATAGCCAAACTAGCACTCGAGTGCATGTCAGGCGCACTTGGAGCGCCCCTCCCCTGCATTCGGTGTTCGAACGTGTGCCCGGCGTGCTTCGGGCACCCCTACCCTGGATCCGGTGCTCGAGAGGGGGATTGAGCGTGCGTCAGGTGCGAGTCAAGCCAGGGGTGGGCCTGCAGCGAGCAAGCTTCGCGCACACGCCGTTCGGGACCCATTTTGACCCTTCTAACAAAATATTTCACATTCTTTGACCCTAATTTTAATTATATTAGCTTAATAAATTATGATTATCATATTTTGAAAGTTGAATCTTATTTATGGATTAACTTTTCAAGGTTTACATTATCGGTTCCCGATTTTGCCAATTTTAGGTCTTTAGGCTTTTCAATCCAATTTCTCCTATATCTTTTGACCTTAATTCATTTGTATTAACTTAATTACTCGTAATTACCATATTTTAGAAACTGATAACTTACAACTCTCCTCCACTTATAGAAATTTTATCCTTAAAATTTAACGAATCTCAAAATTTAACAATCGGGGATAATCCTTCCAGATTTCTATCTTGTATTCCTAGGTCACATCCGTACTTAAATCTATCCGAATTGAATTATCCTGATTCCCAATACCTGATACTTGTTATCTAAAATCTAGATTGAAGCGTTATCATAAGACAAATTTTTAATCTCCTACAATGGATTAACTCGATCACATACCTACTTCCTCAATTATCGATGGGAGACATCATGATAATCCACCAAATTCAAAGGCAAACCAAATTTATTGACCACCTCTCTTACTTATTACAAAATTTCAAATGGATAAAATACTCTTACTTTAATTCACCCTAAGCCCCGAAACAATTATTCACACAGAACTTTAATCTCATTCTGAAATTTATGGACCATGGGCCCACACTTCTGCTCCGCTACTCTAATTGATCATTTATTTTCAATATAATATTCATTGACCAAAGAAAAATCCTAAGGATATTAGTCAGCTAAATCAAAATCTTTAATCCACATAATTTGAAAATACAATTGAAAATATGGACTCCAAATTTAAAATATAATACATAAACCAAAGCATCCCAAAGTTAAAGATTAAATTTACCTTCCACCACATGTAGTTCTTTATCCAGGCGCCATTACTAATACTCTCTCTGATATAAGAACAATTTGGATCAGATGACAACTCAACTTGAATACTAACTAGAACACTATATACTATGCAATCAAACATAGCTAACTGATCCTAACTTAGTCCAAGCCTAAGTTAATCAAACTAGGATAACTAGAACTATTCGGTTTGACTTAATCATCCTACACCTTCATCTATTTATTCAATCTCTCTTACTCTAACCTAAACTTCCACATAAGATTCAAACCAAACCTAAGGTGTCTCTTTTTCTGATACCACCTATGACAGACCATATTCTTACCAAAAATCGGTAAGGTTTTGCCTGTAAAATGGTCATCAAATTAAATATAAACCTGTATTAATAATCTATAAAATATATAAAAATCTATCAAAAATAAAAAATCTAAACAAACGCAAGAACCACATGTGGCACAATATATTTGTGGCTCCGACAATTTATTTTCGGACACAATATCGAAACAGAGAGATGTCACTAGGTACCTAAATTTCAAACCATAATAACTTGCAAAAGTATATAAAATCATTGATATACAACGAAAACTGACTAATCAGAATATCATCAATATACACAATATACATCAACATGTCAATCCAAAACTATACAAGTTCTCCATACATGTATACAAAATTATAAACCCAGGACTACAAAAGCTTCTTCCAAATCCTTAGCCTAGCCAACTAAGACCTCTACTACTCATTGGGTATAAGCTCATGCTTATTTGAAGGTAAGAAAAAAGTAAGAAGTGAGTCGAATACTCAGTAAGACAAAAAATATAATAAAGAATACAAGCAATATACTCAAAATAAAGTACGAAAAGAGAAATAGTAACATAATACGTAATACATAAACATGATGTATGATCAAATGCACTTTTGGAATAAAATTAACTTCCATGTCTTGTTCTGATTTCCTTTGGAAATAGATATTGCATTCAAATTACTAATTCCTTTTTGCCTACAGAATCATATAGAAGTAGATACGGATAGCAATACCGGTACTAACGGAATAGATAACGGATTCAGATGGCAATACCGGTACTGATGAAATATAATATCGGTATTGACGGAACAGATAACTGATTCAGATTATAATACCGGTACAGACGAAATAAATAACAGATTTAGATGGTAATACCGATACTGACAGAACATATAACAAATTCAGATAGCAATATCAGTACTGACAGAATAAATAACAGATTCAGATAGTAATACCGATATTGATGGAATAAATAACAGATTCAGATGGCAATAATGATACCAATGGAATAGATAACGGATTCAAATGGTAATACCGGTACTAATGGAACAAATAATAGATTCAGATGGCAACACCACTACTGATGGAACATATAACGAGTTTAGACGGTAATACCGGTACTGACAAAACAGATAATAAATTTAGATAACTGATAATAAATATCAGATAATAAATTGTAGAGTTCTAATTTCTTATCTTATCTTAAGGAAAATTTTACATTTAGTTCTTATCACTTAATTCTCACTCTCTAGGAAATGGTTCATAATTCTTAACAAATTGTGTTGTCCCATTCTTTTACTTTTTATATTTCTTGGGTACAAATATTGATAATTATATTCTTGGGCATACTGATACATATTTTCCTATTCTTAAATACATACACAAATCAGTATAAAGCTTAGAGAATTTAGAAAATTCTTACCACAATGAGCCAAACATAATTTTAGAGTTTTTGAACAATAAATTCCTTCATAAACAGTTCATAACATAATTTTTGGAACACACAAAATATTATATACAATTTACATGTAAATAAATATGAAATAATTAAGGTAAAGACATTCACAAAGCTAGGGTTTTAATTATTTGAATCCAAATCATACATAAACCCCAAAATAAATTGGTGAAAATGACGGGGCACGTGTTAGGGTTTTCTATGTATACAAAACCGCATAAAATTACAAAGTCAGACACTAAATCAATGAACAATCATGCTCAAGAAAAAATCTATACTTAAAATTATATAAAAATTATGCATGTCCTAAAAAAATAAAATGTACTGCCAACTCAAACCGATACACCTAAACTACACACCTGGGGTAAACAACCCAAACCCCTGCAATAGGGTATAGACACTGCTAATAAATAATCCATATTGCTAGGTAATGAATGTAGACAACATACAACTTAGGAGATATAAATAAATATATAGACCCCAGGTCCAACAATACATGTGTTGAAATCTTAAAAATTAAAAGTTTATCATACACAATTGAAGGAGACATAATCGCATCCTTGGCTATTATAGCAAAAGCTCTCTTTGAAGTGTTTGTCTTTCTAGCTATTTTCCTTAAGGGATAGGGGCATTTTTTGATTATATGGCTATAATTGAAGCACACTCCTTCCTGCTTGTAAAAAGGCCTTCCTCTATAGAATTTGACACAGTGACAATACACTGACTTTAACTATTGTTGCTTGTTCTAGACTCCTTGAATTTCAACTCCTTTCTCCATTCTTTTATCATGGGACTTTGATCTCTTATAGGATTCATTTTATCTCAAACTTTATCCTCCTTGACTAGTATTTTTTTCTTAGAGATATTTATCTTTCCAATTCCCACTCAAAAACATAAGGCCCGATTAAATACTTCCTCTTAAGTTCATAGTCATAGTGTCACCAATTGATTTTGAATCAGATCATTCAATCTTGAAAGAAAATTTCTTCCTTTCCTCGGCTTGTCCATCACTATATGTGGAGCATATTGAGTTAATTCAATAAATTTGAGATCATACTTCACAACCATACAATTCCCTTATCATAAGTGACTAAATGCATCCTCCTTTTACTCTTAAAAATTTTGTTGAAAGTATTTGCCTATGAATACCTCAAAAAACACATTCCGTGGAATATCTTCATTCTTTGTTCCTGAAATTCTCTTCTTCATTACCCACTAATGGTTGGCTTCTCCATCTAGCCTGTAGGAAGTTAATATCACCTTGTCCTCCTCTAAGTAGTTGATCTCTTCAAAGACTTTATTAATATGACGGATCTAGATTTTTGCCTTCATTAGATCTAGATCATCAAAAACTTAAGCACACAATCATTTGTAAACCGATCATGGGTAATCAAAGTAGTTCTCAAATTTACAGTCACTGGCTCTAGTTTCGGTTGCCTCTATTGTTACGGACCAGACACATTCCATCGCATGTGGCCATCCATCGACCGAAAACCAACACACCCTCTAGTCAAAAAGGGTGGACTTAAAAATTTTTCTTTTCTTTTATATGTATAAACCTTTCATTTGTACACAAGATCGATTAAGGCTGAACTCCTTGAGTTGGCCTCCAAGTTTTAGGCTCTTAGATGACCGGTCAATGAAGAGGACAGTCGAACACGAAGGTCCCGAAACAAGCTGAAATGACACTAGTAATCAAACATTACTCAAAATATAGCCTCATACGGAAGCATACTATATTCATTAACATTCACAGCGGTAGTATTGTATAAAATGCTTCCCAAAATAATAAAAAGAGAGTACATTAAGTCTGTTCTTGCCATGATACTTAATTTCAGTAAGCTACTCATCCTTACTCGTCAACCCTACTCTCATTTCTTGTCCTCCAAATTTCTTCTCATCATCTGAAAATACCAAGAGTGAGCTACATAGCCCAGCAAGATACTCACACGCAGAAAATATAAATATATATATAATTGGATCAAAATAGAGTTTCATAACATGACTTGGCATACAAAAATTATCATATCGTTTCTTCTTTAGTTCAGAAATTTCCTTGTTCTTATTCTTATTATCTTGTCTTTAAAAAATTCATAAAACTATTCGAAATTCTTATCATCTTTAGGGACCAAACAGGAGCGGACAACATCGAGGAATGGTTGTGTGATACCCCACAACCAAAAGCTGTATCCTCTAATTATGCTCCCCGAGGCGGGAGGTAATGCCTTTAACCCAGCATAGGAGCCGTAGTCCAAAAGTCTTACGCCACCAAAAGTCTCCCCCGTGGCCCAGGAGGCAGTCCTCAGTGTCACTCCAATATCCTTTATCCATCTTTAACAGTAAGTTTAATAGAAACTCGGTTCTTAGTTTATATCTTTTAAAGGACATCCATCATAGTTCAAAAGTCGAAAGTCGTAGAGTTTTACTTGTTGTCAAGATTAATACATTTTTCTTGTTCTTATAGCCTTTGTTCTTACCTTCAACAATTGAAATCCGTATAACATTTCCTTTAATCATCTTAAAGCCGAAGTTATTTTCTTAAAAGTCGGGGATCTTTTCAATAGAAACCGGAGTTCAAAAGTCGGAGTTCTTTTTTCATCTTAACGTCGAAGTTCTTTTCCTTAAAAAGGCGGAGTTCTTTTTCTAAAAAGGCCGGAGTTCTTTTTCCAGAAGGACGGAGTACTTTTTCTCAAAAGGACGAAGTACTTTTTCTTAAAAAGACAGAGCACTTTCCTCAAAAAGACGGAGTACTTTTTCTCAAAAGGCCGAAGCTCTTTTTTATCAAAAGTTTGGAGTGCTTTTTCTTAAAAGGACGGAGTGCTTTTTCATCAAAAGTCCAAAGCTCTTTTTCTTAAAAGGACGGAGTGTTTTTTCATCAAAAGTTTAGAACACTTTTTCTTAAAAGGATGGAGTGCTTTTTCATCAAAAGTCCAGAGCTCTTTTTCTTAAAAGGACGGAGTGCTTTTTCATCAAAATAGCGGAGCTCTTTTTCTAAAAATGACAGAGTTCTTTTTCATGGGACAAGTTTCAAATACCTTTCTTTTAACAAAACCAGAAGTCTTTTCTTTAAACATACAATTATCAAAGTTCATATAATTCGACAAATAATCATACTTCAAGCAGAACAAAACCAAACATCATAAATATCAGGATTTCTTTTTAAGCATACGATTAAGAACGATTCTTTCTTAAATCAAAGGAACATAATAAACATCATACATACTGAAACATAAGTTCATAAAAATATCAGATATACTCGCGTTGTAAACATGCATAAACATGAACGTAAAATAAGGGTGAGTACTCTTACTTGGATTTTTTTTACTTTGCTTTGAACTTTTTATCTTTCTTTACTAGAAAACTCTATTGAGTGTCTTTTTCTCATACTTCTCTAGTTCTTATTTATATGCCCTTGGATCTGGTGGCCGTCATTTATGGCTCTATATTTTTCAAAGAGTTTCCTTATTTATGGCTCTATATTTCCAAAGATTCTTCTTATTAATTTTTGGTCAACAAGGTTATTTATGGCTCTACATTTTTAAGGAATTTCTTATTAATTTTCGGTCAATTAACCTTGACCGGATTTAAGTTTCTCATTTACACACATTCTAGTCAACTAACTGGCATTGACCGGATTTCTTTCCTCTTTCCAGTCCTTCCTTCCACTCACGTTTTTTGGTCAACATAAAATGTTAACCGGATTACTCCTTTCCGTCCATTTACGTTATCCGGTTAATATTTTACGTTGACCGGATTATTCCTTTCCTCGTGCCTTCCGGAAAGCCCTCCCTATTGTCTCCGGAGGTCTCTTATCAAAATATCGGAGGTCTTACTT
>JAOVVI020007710.1:0-14684 GCA_028571085.2 Nepenthes alata
TGTAATTAAGTTAGGACTAATAAACCGTTCTTCAAAAGAGTGAGAACGAATGATGTATGGACTTAAAATTAAAAATTTCTTAAGGAAATAAGAAGTTAAGAAATTAGATCAATGAATATTCATCAAATAGTATATTTCGACATGCTTTATTATATTATAGTGAAAGATCGTTGTCTATTATGGGCCACTTGCGACTAAGGCCTCATCTATAGGAATTTCATGCAGACGACTCACCACCGGGTCTTAAATAGGAGAAGAAGACCTTTGATTGTGTAGGAGAAAATACAATTAAGGTTTCGATCGATTGCTCCTTAAGTCAGTAAGGCCTACTGGCATTGGTCTCAAACGAAAATAAGTTCTCAATATGATTTGATGATTAAGAAAAGAAAAAGAAATAAATTGAAGAAATTTAAATTGTATTATGAAAGCATTTCTTTTTTGATCATATTTTATGATTATTCATTTGTCTCTATTCCTTCCGATATGTATTATTATGAGTCAAATATAGTATTTGCATATTCCTTGATGTATATATGTGCTTTGCTGAGTATTTAGCTTACTCATTACTATTTTTACTAACCCCTTAGATGATCAGCATGAGTTTATACTCGATAATCAGAAATAAAAAATCAGTGCCTAGATTTAGGGCTTAGGATGTTGTATGATGTAATTTAAGCATTGTCTTTTATATTTTTGATACAGTAATGATTCTTTTGGACAAGAGGATTGTATGTATGTATTACTTTGTGATTTAAAGAAGTAGATGAAAGTTTAGTTGAATTTAAAATTCTTATATATATAGGATTGTGAAATATTTTCGTAGGTTTGATGGTAATTACAGGCATCTTTTCAAAATAGGTTTGACAACTATGTTTCGATTATTTGTTAAAGCCATAAGGTTGTAGCATGTTGTGGATCCTGTGTATATATGGATGTTTATTTGGTAAAATTTTATATTATGATTTGTATTAAGTTTAATAGATGTTAGGACAAGTGATATTTTGTAGTTGGATCCGTTACACCACATCCTGACCAAGTGTCAAGACAAGCCGCCGTGAGTCAAACCACCAAAAGACCGTGTTACCAACTATGCCGCACCATCAAATTGATGAGGATCGAGCAATCGAAAGCAATATCAGAAGATTCAAATCAATCAAAGTATATATGAGTGTCAGAGCCATGCAATGAAGATAGAAAATGTTTGCTAATTTCATTCATTAATTTCTTTTATAAAGCACAAAATATATATCAGTAGACGTACAAGGTAACAAGAAAGGAAACAAATACATGGAACGACGACCTAACGACGTTCGCTTGAAAACTGGTTTAGGAAAGATAGGGTCGGGAAAGACAGCTGCGATAGGAAACACCTCACAGCCATGTTCCCATGGACTATCTTCCCGCCGAGTGTCCCAATCAGAGACCGAGCATGCCAGGAGATGAATGGGGAGCCATCCCCTATAAGAACAAGGCGTTGGATGCCACCACCCTTGCACGGGAGGTTCCCTCTTCTGGAGATCTTCTATTAAGATCAGCTATAGCTGATGGAACTAAGTGAGACCTAACACGGCGACGATGGCCCGGTCCCAAGTAGACTCCAAGGGCACGTCCTCCAGTAAGCTCCACAGGCGACTCCAATAGGAGGAACCAAAGGCAAGGTACTTCCCTAGATCCGATAGTACATTGAGGGGGACGCCTGCCCTTCAAAGCTCCTTGAGAGGAGGACAACTGGAAACCGGTGGGAGGAGGAAGATAATGATGGCTATATGATTGGACCACTCTCATTACGACATCAAAGAAGTCGAGGGAGGAATATCTAGGCTGAGTTCGAGTATTTCTTTGAATCTCACAGAGCTTTATTCGATCCCAGTGGGAGGCAACAAAGGACCCATGTCAGCTCTGAACTCTCACACTACTCGGCTAATGCGAAGGTGAACCACAAAGCAAAGCATAAGAAGTCTATCCATTTATAGCCAAGAAGGAAGATTGGCAAGCCATTAATGGGGAGTCATGTCTGCTAACATTGCCAGCAGGGAATTGGCAATGAATTAATGCTAGGCCTCAAATCGAAGCAAAGATCTTTCCAAACAGAGTATTGAATCCCTACGTCTCTATACAGAAAGTTACAAGGCACCTGGAAAACAAGCACATCCCTCGGTAACTGACACTGAAACGTCTCGAGAAGGAACACATGAGTTAGCCCAGTTGGAAACATCCCATCATCCAATATATTGTGAACTGGCGAGGCCTAGTTACCCGGCATAGGGGCTAGTAATGGGTCCTGCTATGCTATGGGCTGATCCAAAGTGAAGCCCATTTGCCAGCAAAGCCCCGCAAAAGATCGAAGCCTATAAAGCCATGAGGCAGGTCCAACCACGGCTGACAAATAATGGGCCGTAAGAAATAGAGACCAACCAGGCCCAATAGGCAGCCCCTTACAAGACAACCAATCATGGCAAGGGAACCCTGCAACTCAGTGACTATAGCCTGGCCGGTACAAAGGGTGCCAACGCGGTAGGCACCTGCCATTGGTGGTCAAGGTCAACACTCAGAGAGGATGGCCACGCTCGCTTGCTTGCAGCAAAAAGGATAGCTGATACTGGTGGGTTTGGTCAACAACCAACAGCCCACACATCAAGGCGCGATAGTTGTCCGGCCTTGGTGCTAAAGCCATGCCAGGCCATCGACTACAAAGATCCCTTCTCCACCGCCGGAGAAGAGAAGAAGAAAAAAGCAAAATAGAAGACCCAAGAGGTAATCCAGGGAAAGAGGAGAAACCTTAAAAGTAAACGATCATAATAGGGAGGATTCCATCTCTTTCTCTTTTGCAAAAGTCGCTCCCCATTGACTACATCACCAGAATCTAGTCTTCCGATACCATAAGCTACTCCCCGTCGAGCACACCATCGAAACCAAATCTTCTGACACCATTGAAAAGTTACTCCCCGTCGAGCGTATCCCCTGGAGTCAAGCCCTCCAACACTACATACTTTCCCCCACATACATGCAACCTTACATCCTATATCCTTCATTTATCTTTTTATTCTCGAAAAAATATTTTTGATTTGAGTATCGGAGGATAAATCGAAAAGTAAGTCATACCAATTAGTTGTCTTTTTATTTATTCGTTGTATTGTGCAGGTTTAAGTTGTTAGAGATGGAGATCGAACCCGTATGAGTTCAACCTGACACGAAAGAACGGGGGGCTCCTTAATACATATAACAATTAGGATCAATGGACGCATTAATAGTAAATGATTTTGATTTATCTCTGATAAGTAATTAAAATTTGTAAAAAAAATAAAATGTCTTCTAATAGCTACCAAATAAAAAAAAATAAAATAAACATGAGAGTTCTAAATAAAGAAACAAAAACTTTCTAATTACATTCCTAAGATAATACTCATACTCTATATATTTCAACATTATTAAAAATGTGCTGAGGAAAAAAAATATTTAGTTTTATTAATTTTTTATTAATAAATTAATGTGAATTAATTCACTAACTTCCAGCTAAATAAATGGAAAAATCAAGAAAACTACGCAATCCAACTCTTATAAAGTAATAATGTGTCGTCCAAAATAAATTCGATATTCCAAAAAGTCCGATTCAAAACAAACTGGATGAGAGACTCACTCAACAACTTGAAGTAGTAGTATATCCTACAAACTAGTTGTATTTGATTCTATCAGTTACCATTTATGTAATTTTTTTATTCGGCTCTATTAATAAAAGATAATTATCTTTATTATATTATATTTTATTTTAATTTGTATGATAAGATTTTAATATTAGATCAATATATTTATAATTATGAGGAGATCATAATTTTAAGTTATAATTCTTAAAACTCTAACCTAAAATATTCTTAACTATAATATCACTAAAATAAGATATTAATAATCTGATTAAATAAGTGGGCATTATGAAAATTCATTAAAGGAGACAACTTAGTTCATGATCACTTGTGTAGATGATATTATGGCGAGTGTGCAAGTATTTATTAGATAAAAAGTCTACTAAACTAGCACAATTGAAAAAATTTTTGATGGAAACTTGCTTGAATGTTAACAAAAATCATCAACATAAAATTTGTGTATATATATAATCTTTAAACTTAATATCATCTTAATGTATAATATACAGTTCATTATATTTTGATATTGCTTATATTATACAAATCTAAATATATTAAGATAAGTATTGAATATAAAAAATATATATTGGGATAGAAGAATAATTTATAAATGAACTATCATTTTTGGTATAGCCGAAAAATGTCTCATATAATTAACTGAATCAGTAATTTATAATTTATAAATTATTGGCTTGTGTGGAATATAAATTAGGTATGAGCTTTTAGTTTTATTAATTGAAACATTTATTCAAAAATAATAAAAATTAAATATTATAGGGATAAATATTTTGTCAAACCCACAGTTGGTTGAGACAGTAAAAATTTCACTGTATAGCAACTTCTACAGATAGTTTCTTTGAATTAATGATTATTTTATCTGGTCATATGGACGATCATTATATGTTGTTAGGTGTTAATCATGACTTGTATAAGTTCTTAATCATTAGTATGAATAATTAATGTTAATGAGAATTAAAAGAGTTCAATTTGATTATAATAAAAAGTAATTTAGATTAGTTAAATGAGATATATCATTTTATGCTACTAGTTTGATATTAAACCTAATGGGTTACACACTTTATGATATCACAATTAGTGTAACTTGAAAATATTGGCTTATATATTAATCATATTTGAAGTGTAGGGAAGATAATCATAAATCATAATTTTTAATTTAAAATAACAAACGGTTAAATCACTAAAATTAAATAGAGTTCTAAATATTTATCACCGGATAGGCCAATCAAAAGAGGCCATCCACTAACTCACCCTCTCTCCATCTATTAAGTAGAAGAAAGGGATCGTTAGAAATGAGGGTACCTACATCTTTTAAATAAATAGAATGGATTCTTCTTTAAATCTAAGTCGTCTATTTTTAAGTGTATAATTATAATTAAATAATTAATTCTATTTATTTTTTATTTTTTAAAAAAATAATTAAATTATAACTATTTATTTAAAAATAAATTATCTAAATTAATAAAATAATTTTATTTATCTTTTTTATAAGAGATGGAATCTCTTTAACCTGAGGGTGTTGACCCCTCCCCTAATAGAGATTGAGGAAGACTCAACTGCCCTTAAATGAGAGAGCAACCTGCTCGGAGGAGGCCAACTGGCTCACTCTATTATTTTCTTTAATTCCCAAACGACTCCCTCCCCCACTCTTTCCCTCCGATTATTTTTTATTGTTTTATTTTTTTAATAGGATTTATTTTATTTTTCCTTATTTTTCTTTTGTTTGGATATAAATAAAAATAAGAAGATACATCATTTTTCATCCTCCTTGTTTTATATGAATGTTCAAAAAAGTAAGAATCTATCTCTTTTTTTTCTCCAAGTACGGAAAATGTAAGTAGGTAATAAATATTCTCTAAGTGTTAAAATAAAATCATCAAGTGAGTATTAGTATATATATTTGGTAATTTAATTCAATTAAAGATATAACAAACCAAAGATATCAATGTGATCGAATATTTACACAGCTGATTATAAAAGTTACGTATATATTATATTATTTAGATATATATCCGAAGATTTGATTTTATACTTATATCTAAAATTAAATATTTAAATGTTTTATCCTGGTTTGTCGATTTTAAAGAAGGTATTAATAAAAAGTTATGAAATTGTTTATTTTTCTAATGTGCTTGTCCATGATTTCCTTGCAACAGGAATCTTTAAATCTATACTAAAAACAAGCAAATTGCCACAAAGGCCAGGCCACAATTATTTTGAACTTCCGATGTGTATATTTAACCCAAAGACTAACTCAATCATTCTACTCCAACCTTTGAATAGGGAGCACCCAACTATTGAAGAGATCTCTTGAATAAATCGAGTCTTCCAGAAGCAGAAGCTCACACACCCGTTCCTCTAGAGCCGCCGAAACCTTGCTGCCGAGCAAGTCTATCCGGGGAAAACCATACAAAATCTCCATGCAGGATGGCACGACGAAGATGAAAATGGCAAATCAAATGTCAAAAAAAAAAAAAAACCACAAAAACTTCTGCCTTTTGTTAATTATTTCCCATGGAGTCGTAGTCCGTCAAATGGAGATGATAAGTAAGTCCGAATTCTCAAATATTTTCTTCTACTGGGTTTAAAATTTTGTTAATGTTGATACAGAATGGCATCGGGAATTGATCAGACTGACGAGAAACATCCAAGCTCAGACACGTTGGCTTCAAAATCTTGTGTAGTGGTATACTTGCACGGTCAGGAATTGCAAGTGAAAAAAAAAAACGTTAATGTAAGAGTTTGTTTATATACTACCCTCATAATTTTAGGTCTAATGGCATTTTTTAGCGTGGTTGTGTGAGTTGGAATTTACACAATACGGTAGAATTTAAAATTTTCAGCACGGTCAATACCTTTTTTCCAATTAAGTATGAGGAATAATAAATAAAAATATGCCTCAAAAAAGATCAGTTGCATGAGTAATTTTAGGTAAAAAATTTTTTCAATTAAGAAAAACTGTGAAACCTTACTTCCAAAGTATCACCACTAGATGAGATCTGATTCAAATCACCCTTCTCCTTGTTGGGTTCGGAAGACCCGGATCCACCAGATCCGGCAGCAACGGAAAAACCCCCCGTCATCGACAGCCCACCGTTTATCCCCGCGCAAGGCGGCCGGCGCATAGCGCCTCTAGTGTTGTCTCCACATCAGCCGGTCACCACTCTGGGCACACCTCCGGGCCACTCTCTTGGCCTGACCGGTCTCACCGGTCTTCCAGCGGGGCTTAACCTCCAGAAGCTCACCGGGCTACACTGGGCTCACACTCCAGAATCTCCTGGTGCTCATATATAGACGTCCTTATTTCACCTAAACCCATCTGCCCAACTGGTCATCTGTCAGATAATAGGTGTCACGTTTTCACCAGTTTTCGAGCTTCCTGTAGGCCCATGCCCTGCAGACGGTGCATGCTCTGCACTGTGCAGACGCGTGCTCTGTAGCCCAACTGCCCACCTGTCAACAAATCCTGGAAAGATATCTGTCCACTGCCAGCTGTCACTTTCCATAGTCTCCAAGGCCCTAGTTGCTCAGCCGGTCAACTTCTCGTTGACCGTCTTCAGCATTCATCTGGTCAACCTCCGTTGTCCGTCCTCTGCTTCCATCCGATCAACCTCCCCGTTGACCGTCTTCTGCTGTCATTCGGTCAACCTCCCCGTTGACCGTCTTCTGCAACCCGTTAGCCATCCAGCAGAGCTCCTGCAGCTCTTAGACGGTCAACCTCCTGTTGATCGGATTGAGCTGGCCGTCCGCCGGTCAATTTTCATTGACCGTCCACTGTTCTCCTCCGGTCAACATCCCATTGACCGGAAACAGTTCTCCGGATTTATTCTCCATAAATCCTCCGATGACAAACCAATTTGTTGGGTTACCCACAAGAGAGTGACCAAACCCAACACTCCTTTGAGCAACTCCCTTCACAACTACAACACTTATGAAGAATCAGTTGAAACTAATTTTAACACTAATATCCAAATAAAAGCAAATATAATAAGAGAATGAATAAGTAATTTATAATATGACCTACAATTGAAGTTAGAATAATATATCTATCTCTCATTTCTTTGATTACCAACCATCATCTCTTATTTAGTGGCGACTTTCCCTTCATAAGGGTGTAGACATCAAACTCTATGAAATTAAATAATGCCCTCTTCTACTCCACTGACATTGTTGGGGTCACTCCCTTTGTGGTCCGCGGACATAACAAGAAAAATGGACGCAGACTATTTAAATGGTCCGAGAAGCCTATCAAGACGGATGATGACTCGCTGGAGGCGTCATGTCCGAGAGGTAGCTGAGGACATGGACGAGGATTTCAGGAATCTAGGCGTTGACTCTCTCTCTCCCGTAGGCCTACTGTAGCCACGTTTTGCAGGTGGGCAGTTGACCCACTCTGATTGGATGTTGAGGCGGCTATAACTTCCTAGAGTGTCAGGCCTACCATTCTGGCACGCTGGGCGTGCGCCTGCCATGGCAGGCCTAGGGGGCGTGGTCCTGCCATCCTACTGCCAGTAGGGTGGCTGGCCAACCAGTAGGCCCTTTGTGTATAGAAAGACTTGTGCCCTTGCTTGTCTTTATAGATAGGGTGTGTGCGACGAAGAGTATCTTGGAGTGAGCTTTGAGAGAGCTGTGGGTAAGCATTGTTATAAAGATAGAGAGCGACACTTTTAGAGAGAGATTGATACACTTGTGATTATTTTTCTTTGTTTGGGCTTTGTGTATCTAACATTCTCATAAACAATAAATTCTTTATAGTGTATTCTTTGGTGATTTTTTCCTTAATTCTTTCAACGTTAAATCTCGTGTGTATTTTTCTGATTTTTCTATCTCTACTTTTGGCCTTCCGACCGAGAGCTATGTTCTGTTGTTGTCCGAGTGATTCGTCCGCCCGATCACCGTATCTTCCGTTTTACGCCAACAGACATATGTGCGGTGCTATTACTTTCCTTTGACTCCTTTACATCAGTAAGGTTGCACTTTTTGGCACACCATCTCAGCCTCCCAGTGTCATCTTTTCCAAACCTCCTATTGGTCACATTGATATTGCCTTTAGAAATCAAAGCATCTATCAAAGTAAAGGTTCAAATGCTTCCTTTTCTGTGTTATAATTGAAAAGTATTTTGGTGAGTTTCTATTGATTTTTGTAAAATATAATCCAAAAACCCTCATTATGATTGCTTATTGAAATAAAACTTAACTAAACTTCTAATACATGCTGTACAACTCTCAACATGTGTCACGTACCATTGCTTATCCACAAGGACATGTCTCTCATGCGAACAACCTTTAATGAGACACCATTATAATATTCAATACCTCATAATTATCGAGCGTATAAGATATGAATAATTATTTTTTGGATGTTGTATAAAGTGAGGACCCACTATTTGTTATCCAACTCATCTCATGTTCCACAAGGCTTTGCACATTCTCCTTGTCAATGACTAGAAGACTATCATAAGTAGCTATAAAAATCCGATCATTACTATCATGATCTCATTTTTCCTGCTGTTCACTACCTTCTTTCTTCTATTGCTTCCACTTGAAGTAATTGTTTTAATGTAGCACTTATTACCACAATTATAGCACTTAGCATCCTTGCGCTTGCACTAGTTATTGCTTCTTTTTAAGTTGCCACCTCTCTCCATTGATTTTCCTTTCTCACAATTGCTAGTTGATAATTGGCTCTCTTAAAACCTCATCACTTTCTTCCCGGTTAGCTCATTCGTAAACAAAGAAGTAATAACACAATCAATATTAAGTGTATCATTTCTAAATAGTAGCATTATCACAATATGATCAAATAGAGGCTCAGAAATTAAACTAATAATACGAATGCTTTCTCCTCTTCATTGATATTCTCATTAAGTACTGATATTTACATTAAAATTTAATTAAAATCATGTAATTGCTTCTCCAAGCTCCTAACATCCTCTAACTAAGGACATAGAATTACTTGTTCAAGTGCAATCTCATCACCAATGACTTGGAGTTATATTGCCCCTTAAGTTTCATCTTGAACTTTGTTAGATAAAGCAAATTAATCACTTCCTTAAGAGCATTATCTTTAAAAAATAATTTGATGTACAATTCGCCTAATTTCTTATATCTTACCACTCATACTACGATAATTTTTGTCTTCTCCGTCTCTTTAGTTAGTACTTTTATAGTTTCCTCTTAAATCAAAATATTCTTCACTCTTTTTTGTTAAAAAATAAAATTATTTTACCAATTAAATTATTCAATAGAGAATGACAAACTTTTCGACAATATTTTTCTTTATTTCTATAAGTTTGATTACCATAAACTTAACATTTTTAATACAAATTAAGATATCACTAGAAACCTACTTTATTATACTACTTGTTAGGATTTGCATAGCATGGCCAGATTAAAATCCATGGATATTTTCAACCACGCTTCTCTCTTGGTTAAGCAAGAGAGACAATAAACAAAAATATATAATTAAGTACATATGTTAGACAAGTAATTTTATATAAAAACTATTCTAAATAAATAAAAGATCATTAGGTATTGCATCTAAAATATCTCCAAATGAGGAGATTTGTTACAAACAACCCTTTTTGGGCCTGCTACTTCACAATCACAATGCGTGTAAAGAACTATTTAACACTAACTTATGACACCGAGCAACCTAATAAGAGAAAATACAATGATAAAATATATAACAAACTAATAATACATTCTAACCCAAAAAAATAATATCTTATCCATACCTAATAAATGATAGAATACAAATCAGATATCAAATGGATATCTAAATCTTCTCATTCTTCTCTTTTCTCGTTTCTCCCTTTAAGTTGGCACTCATCGCGTTTTCAAATTGCTCCCAAACGTAATCCTAAAATTTGAACATGAATACTTATATTTGTGATAGGTGTTTGAATATTGAAAGAAAAAGAATTTTCCAACGCGCATGCACCCGTCAGTGTATACTTCAAGTAATCTAATTCTAGTATTTAGATTGAGAAAAAATTTGAGTGAAATAAAAAAAAAAGGTTTTATAGTTAATAACTTAGTTAATCCTAAATCATATATTTAAACCCGATCTATGGATTGGACAAAATCTTTCTTATTAGTAATAATAAAGGGGCAAGTTTTAAATAAAAGACTTTCATAATATCCAGCCATCATAAACAATGTTAGGTCAAATTTATAAAACATTAAGACATTCTCTCTTGCACATATGAATTATGAAATTATGAAGTCTCTTTTTTGTAGTGGACCAATTCATTAGCATAACCCTAGGCCATTTTTATTATTTTTCACACCCATGCATCTTTCAGGTACAATTATTTTTTTCACTCATGAAAAATTGCTTTCGCTCGGACAAATCTCGCTTAAACCTTGTGCAAACGGCTCTTCCCCACATTTCGTTCAAATGACACGTTGTGCAAACTTTTTTGTCAACAACTTATAATATGTATAGTGAGTATGAAATTCACAAGAATATTACCTAAAATCCAACATATTTACTCTATTTAAATCACGGATCGTAATATTGTCCAATGAGACAGAATTTTAGGCCCCCATCCAACTGCCTACTTCTGTGCCACCGCCATATTTTGGCCATGGAGGATCCACCGAGCCGTCATACTGACTCATTGGATGTTCGAGCTGAAAATGAATTTTTCTTTCTTTGATTCATCCTGTTCTTCGTTTTGTGATTTTATTTTTCTTGTGTATTTCTAAACTTTTTAGCTAACCATGTAAACTAGCTACACAATTCTACATAATATTCTTCACTCAATCTAAAATCATATTCAGAATTAACAGCAAACGTTAAGCTTAGTCTTCTCCATGATAAGATTGTTGAACTAATAAGTAATTGCTTTTGTAATACTCTGTAGACAAGCACTATGGAGGAACGGAAAAGTCAGAATAAAATATGCAGCATCTTATGTGGTTATCTGTGAGGTTTCCTTATCTGGGCTTATCTTACGTTTTTTCTATTTTAGAAAATATATTTATATATAAATTTTAGAAAACGGAGATTATGAGAGAAAAGATTTCTTTTATAAATAAAAAGCTAAAGATTATTGTAATGAACGAAGATATATAAATTAAGAGATGTAATTTCTTTTAGTGTCATTCCACATTTCTTAAAGCCATCAAAGACCCTAGAAAGAAAAATAGTATAACGGATTAATTAATAATAAAAATAAAGTGTCGACTGAATTTTTTAGAAAATTAATTGACATGGACATTTTTAATTGGAGGTTGTAACCTATTAGTCTCAACCTTTGCATGATACAATTTGAATTGGACATTGCTCTTGTGAAGATAGAAACAGTGTAATGGATCGTTTGAATACATAATGAGAAATTAGAATGGTTCGAATCACCGTAGAAAGTAATCACCTAATTAAGCTTATTAACACATTAAAACTATATATACATATATATTGTTTCTAATTTTTGAATAACAAAATAAAAATAATACTTCTTTTTAGAAATTTATTTACTTTCATTCTAGTTTTCCAAAACACCCAAATAAAAAAAAAAAACTTAATCTTTCTTTTTCTTTTTCATTTTGTCACAATTGTTTTCTTTGTATGTTTTCTTTAAACAAAATGGGTCCCAAAGGTGGTTTGTTCAAAAATTAATTAAAAGCATATGGAATAAGAAAAGAGGTGGTGCTGGTATCAAGTAATATGCCTCCGAAGGTTCCTGGTATATTTCCACCAACTTTCTGAATATTCCCTCTCCTTCCTGCAAAGTTTTTCTTTTTTTTTTTTTTAATGGGTCTATATCTATAAACTCATCACATCAGAATTTAGAATTTCAGAATTCAGACAAACTATTGGAATAGGATCAAATTGTTAAAAGGTGAGTTATCAGTTACACTATCTCGGTCCAGTAATTGGAAGACAATTTGATAGGCTTAGATTGTCAGAAAGATGGGGCTATTAGATAATTCTTAATATCAGAATAGCCAGATTGTGAGATGACAGTGTACTTGACTAAGTTGTTAGGAGGTGTATTGTTAGAACAATACTTGAGCCTATTAATATTCAATCATTAGAAGGCAGATCCTCAGAAAAACAAATTGTCCAAATAATAGTTTAGCTCATTATTCTCAAGGGGCCACTCTGTCAGAGAATTCGAGTTGTCAACTTATCGAGCTATCAATTCAAACGAAATGTCATAACGACCAAATTGTTAAAATCAGAAGAGATTTAAACCAGATGGCATGTCACAATTTACAATGGCCAAAACACGTCATTTAAGGAGTTACCCATGCACGAAATACCTCACTAAACCTGCGATCATAAGAATTATAATTTGGAACCCAAAATTAGGAAGACCAAAAATGGATTTGTAAGTAGGTATGTAAGAATTTCTTGTTTGCATGAAAGAACTGTTTAGAGAATTAATTAAATGTATGCAATACTACTACACTTCATAGTTTAAAAAATAAAGGAGAAACACGCTTGGCGACTTACATACAATTTATAACAGGAAAAAGGTATATATGCATGGTAGACATTCCTGGAGTATATATGGATATGCACAAGTAGAGTTTTTCACAAATTTCTCGTGCAAAATTATCATAAATTTTATAAAAATTGTATTAATTGAAAAATCCTTACAGCTCTTACTCAACTTGCCAGTCATTCCCTTTACTTTCAACCCATATTTATATAGCCTTTACCTGCTTTGAAAGTCATTTCCTTGCTTGCAGCCCATTACTTGCAAGGCTTACCCAACCTGCAAGTCATCTCGTTATACATTAATAGTTTGTCACATTGGTTGGTTAGTTTGTTTATTATTATTTATGTACAGATGACATTCTGTCAAGATGTATTTAAAAGGGGCTTATAAACCTTTATTGTTGTGAAATGCTTTTTTACATAAATTCAACAAGAAGAATTCTCCTTCTACTTGTCTATTTTTGTTTTCCGTATCTTCCTTCTAATTTTTGTTGAGTCATAGGTCACTCTCGTATAAGCCTAAACCCATTTAATATCCCATTTGGTAATTTGGACAAGGTCACACGAGTATTATACTGATATGGAGAATTGAAGTTTTCACACGGGTAACTAGGGCCTAAAACACTGATTCCAGAGGGACAGTACTCGAAGCATACCCAAAAGACGCCTAAAGAACAGAATCCCTTAGTCGAGCGCTCGAGGTGCACCCAATGGGTGCTTGAGGCACTACATCTAGTAGACGAGCACTCAAGGCATGCCGGAGGGGCGTCATTCCTTGTGGCATCTGTACTTAAGGCACACCCAACATGAACTCAAGTGCAGCTCATATTGTTAACCACTTGAATTCTTTGAGAACTAGAATACTGTTTTTGAGAAAAAAGAAGAGAAATAGAAAGAAAAGGAAAAATATGAAGATTGGTACATTTGGTTGAGTTTCAAATCGTATTCTAATCTCCACCAACCATTGGTATGTTGTTCTCGGAGTTGAGAAGAACATTTTACCAGTTATATTTTTTACTCTTTCGTCTTCTACTCATTGTTACTCAATTTATTTGTTATAAGGTGTCTAATTTTTATATTTATGGGGTTTATATAATCAAACTGATTGTATAGTGAAAATATTTTAGATATATCATATCGTAATTTTTTTCTCTTATTCTTAGGAAACTTTTTCACGTAAAAATTACATCTTATTTTATTAATATTGATTGTTGTGTATTTATTATAAATTGTTGATTATTTTCTCGCCATTTAAATAAACAGATCATATCCCAACAAGTGATATTAGATATATGAATATTTGTGTCGTATATTGAGACTTATTTGAATTGATTGAGGTTGAAAATAAGATGGTTTGTTTAAATGGCATAAATTACGATATTTGGAGGAGTAAAATGAAATATTTATTATTTGTCAGAATAATGTACCTTTCGGTGTTTACAATATAAAATCCCAAATCAAAATCTAAGAAGGAATGGGCTTTTGAATATGAATGAGTCTGTGACTATATTCAATAATTTGTGAATAATAAAGTGTACAATCATATTCAAAATGAGATGAATGCAAAGATGCTG
>JAOVVI020007711.1:0-10474 GCA_028571085.2 Nepenthes alata
GGCCACTCTTAAGGTGAATCTTGTAGACAATGATGAAATTGGTAGGACTCCATAGGCCTTGTCATTTTCACTAGCCACCATGAACGAAATCTCCCTAGGGATGTTGAATTGAGAGTACAACCTCTTAACGTCGACCCCTGAAAGTACTGACCGAGTATCACCGACGTAATAAGCCATGAGAGCAAAATCATAACAATGAAGAAGAGAACCAGAAGGGAGTCAAATTTTTTAGGGTTTAGAGTTTTGAAGACAGTGAAGTGAACTAGCTCAAAATAATGCCGGATTTATAGGCAGATTTTTCAAAATTGAAACGGTGCCAATTTAAATTGAAGGGGGATGGTGCGCATGGTTTCGAAGAATGTGTCATGATTGCAGATTATTTAAAACACCATACGCATCACATCACTTGGGAAATTGTCCTCATCATTAATGACAATGTGATATTATGATGTGGCGTGCATCACCTAAGATGAACCATGAAAACACAAACCAGTTACTTTCTGCTAATGGACTTGATCCGAAATTCAAGTCCACTCCGGAGGTTTTGTCACTCCAGAAGTTTGTTCACTCTAAAATTTCAACTCACTCCGGCGATTGTTCACTCTGGAATTCATGTCTACTCTAGAGGTTTTGTCACTCTAAAATTTCAACTCACTCTAGCAATTGTTCACTCTGGAATTCAAGTCCACTCTGAAGGTTTTGTCACTCCATAATTCAAGTCCACTACAAAGGTTTTGTCACTCTGGAGGTTTGTCCACTCCAGAGGTTTTGTCACTCCGAAAGATTGCTCACTCTGGAATTCAAGTCCACTCTGGAGGTTTTGTCACTTTGGAAGTTTGTTCACGCCGAAATTTCAACTCACTCTAGCAATTGTTCACTTTAGAATTCAAGTCCACTCCGGAGGTTTTGTCACTCTGGAAGTTTGTTCACTCCAAAATTTCAACTCACTCCAGCAATTGTTCACTCTGAAATTCAAGTCCACTTTGGAGGTTTTGTCACTCCGAAAGTTCGTTCACTCTGAAATTTCAACTCATTCAGGCAATTGTTCACTCCGGAATTCACATCACTCTAAAATTTCAAACCACTTTGGAAAATGGTCTATCCGAATCTTATCACTCTTAAATCATAGTCTGTTCCAAAAATTTGATCACTCCCGCTCAATTCCGTTCTTGAATGACTGGCCACATTCTGCTCAAGAAAATCAACTACATGCTGATTTTTCTAAGAAAAATTAACCGAGATTTGCTTCTTTGCATCTGGAATAGCTGGTTCTGATCAGCCATTATCCTGTTTGGTTGATGAAGGTCCCCTCCATTGGGTAACAATAGAGTGCAGACGGGAAAGGAGGAATACCCCATCAGTAAACATACCAGAGGTTAAAAATTACAAACCTCTGGTATGGGGGGTTAGCGAGGGGTATAACTGTAGATGGGCCCACATGATGAAGGGCCACTCAGGTCATGGCACGAAATAGGCTGGACTCACGTCAAGGCCAATGAACATAGCTCATCACGATCCCCAAGTGTAACTTACTTCAACTGAATCTTGCACACGATCCCACGACAAGCAAGTTGTAATCGACAGTTTTAACCGATCTCTTTTATCCAATGTAGTGCCATGTGCCATCGAAAACTGGTAAGAGAAACCGTCTTCCTGGCATTATAAAAGGAAAGCCCTCGGCGAGAAAACGATGGAGGATCCAAGGCATCCAAATTTAACAGTACGCAATATTTACTACTTAACGTTTTTTTTCACTTACTTTCATCATTTTCTTTTAAATTATCTTTCTCTTATAAAAGAAAACTAATTTGAGCATGGGAATGCCTATCAGGGAGCAAGCCGCGATTATCCTCTGATACTCTTGATTTTAGTCATGGTGCGTAAGTCTAAGATTATCAAAGACAGTGGCTAGATCCAACTTGTTCATTCATAAATATCCTGCAAAAAAAATATTGCCGATCAAAATTCGTCAAAAATTAGGATCATAAAACGCATCAAAACTTATTTCCTGTTTTAGCTTCAAGGCCCGTGAGCTATCTAGGCAAACAAGCTCAATCATTTGAAACTTATGGAAAATAATTATATATATTATATTATTTCTTTTATATTCTCTTTATTTTATTTTTCCTTTTTCCATTTATCCTTTCCCTGTTTTCCCTTCTTCCTCGTCTCTATTTCTATCCCTCTGCTTTCCTTTTTCTTTCGGCGCCAGTAATGGCAGACAACCGACGCTGCTCCCACTGTCGCTGCCAACTGTCGACATTGTCCGTTTCAATCAATCCCTATTAAATAGATAATGGACTAATTGCAACCGTCGGCAACCGGTGATGCTTCGACGTAAGTTTTGGCGCCAAAATCGGCAACTGTTCATTTTGGCCGACAATCAACGGTGATGGATTCAATGGAAAACAGCCGTATCATAGGCAGCTGTTGATGGGTTCAGCGGAAACAGTCATGACCTGCTGCAGGCAGACGGTGACAAACGTCTGAGGCCATAAAGGAAAAATGTGAAAAGATTGGCATCACCATGCTGCACTGTGTGTTTTTTTTTATAAATGCAACAGATAACGGCGTTGGAAAAACATGACCAACATCTATAGCGGGGGCTTGACGCTAGAAAATGAAAGCAATGAACGAGGGATTTATCATATATCCACAGCACATATGAATCTTTCATTATGATAATCTATGAAACAATATAATTGGAAGAAAAGATGATAATTAGAATCAATTTATCTGATATCATATGTAAGAAACTTGAGTAAAATAAAATTGATTAATTCACATGATCGTAATTATTATATTTTTTTATTAATCAATCATGTATAAAAATAAATTTGAATACTTGAATCCATAATTATCAAACATTTATATAATATCGTAATTGTTCTTATTTCAAAAATTCAGAAAATGAGTTCTCTCTCTTCTACTTATGATTTGTAGAGCATTTATATAAATCTTGTACATCCTAGTTCTGATAGCCAATGACTTCTTTTTATAGAGGGAAAAATGACTTGTGATGTCTCACATCCTTATTTCTATTATTATCCGTTATTATCATCATATAATGTGATATATGAACATAATCATATACGAGATTCATATAATTATCATACCATCAATAGTTCTAACATCATATTACAAAAATACGATATCAATCTTGGTAAAGAAAGATACATTCTAAGCCAAAAATTTATTTTCATTTAACTAGTAAAAGC
The DNA here is from genome assembly GCA_028571085.2 of Nepenthes alata. NCBI lineage: Eukaryota > Viridiplantae > Streptophyta > Magnoliopsida > Caryophyllales > Nepenthaceae > Nepenthes > Nepenthes alata. Next base: position 3,219 of record JAOVVI020007711.1, read on the forward strand.
ATACATTACTTGTCATAAGTTGCAGAAGCAATTCTAAAATCATCAAAATATTATATCATAACATTAAAGTTTACAACATTACTATGTACACCCTCAGACTTAAACTAAGTACAGTAATTTACATATTTTTAAAATATCACAAAATATAATTAAAACTAAAGTTTTCATCCTTACTCTTACTCATCAAGGATCAACTTCTGTGGTTCATTTGAAAGGCAATAGAATAGCAAAAAAGTAAATTAAATATTCAATAAGATATATTATAAATAAAGATATGTATATTTATATTGAAATTATGTCACCATAAGGAATAAGAATCAGAATACATAGGAATGCAATAGAAGAAGCATTGTTCCTAATGCATTTATCATTCTTTACTTTATTATTATATCGATTCTCATTTTGAATTTTCTTTTTTTGAGGGATCAGAGTTAGTAGGTTTTATTAGCTAATGGGGCAGGCAAATTGAAGAAACGATTGTGTTAGTCCACACAATCTAAGGCATAACCTCGTTTAATACCACGAGGTGTGTGGATTGTGATAGTCAACAAAATCTAAGACTTAACCTCCTTTTATACTCTGAGGTAGATAGTACTATCTATAATCCCAATAGACGAGTCCAAAAGTCATCTTACGGCACTTGGCAATTTTTTAATTTTTTACTGTAATATCTTAAGATATGTCAGAGAATATTACCCTACGAAAAGATCATTGATCCAGTTTCTAATTTTTTTTCAAAATTTCGTATGAAAAACTCTACACTTGTTCTTAATATATTTTCTAAAAAGTGGCGTCCGAAGAATCTTGTAGTAAAGCATGAGTCACAAAGCAGAGTAATATTCTCATGTACTTAAAAGCAGCGTCCGAAGTAACTTCCCTGAGGGGGTTTGGTGGAGTAAGTCACTTACTCCCATACTTGTTTACAGACGGTAGGTGGGAGTAACTAGATTAGTTTATCTACTCTATTTGGTCGCCGTCTAGTTAGATTCCAACTAAATAGTAAAAGTTTGCTTTTTCTTTAGTTTTCCATTAATTTATTCTGGTCAACATCTTTAAATCCAATCAACTTCTTATTATTCACTCTGTCCATCACTTCCTCATCAACTTCGGATTTCTTTTCCTTCATCAACTCCAGATTTTTTCTCCTCAAATTCTACTCTGGTCTCACTAACACACAAGGTCACTCCGACCTTCAAGGCCACTTCGGCTTCATTTCACACAATGCACTCCGGCTTCAAGGACACTCCGGCCTCATTTCACACAATGCACTCCGGCTTCAAGGCCACTCCGGCCTCATTTCACACAATGCACTCCAGCTTCAAGGCTACTCCGACCTCCTCATGCTTTCCGGTCAACATGCGCTGACTGGATTATGCTTTCCTTCATACTTTCCGGTCAACATGCGTTGACCGAATTTTGCCTTCTCCTCAACTTTTTGATTTCAAAATATGTTCTAAGGCTGGTTTTGTTTAAGCCCAAGGGAAAAATCAGACTTCTTTAGTCTTAAGGAGGTTGGACTTCTTTTCACCTTACACAAGGCTGGACTTCACAAGGGGAAGTTGAACCTCTTTTTAACCCACATAAGGCCGGTCTTTTTTTTCTTCTTCCTAAAGTCGGTTATCATTTTAAATTCCAATCTAAGTATTAAATTTTAGATCTCACATATTTTTCGGATAACCTTCAATTTTTCTCGATCTTTTGATTATTTTGACTTGATGACTGGGATTTCTATGTTTTAGAATCTGGGTTGTCACACTGAGGGTAGGTCGACCACCAGGAATGTGAGAGTTTAACTTGCTATTTTCGGATACGTGCCCAATGTGACCTCCAACTGGACGGCCCCTTGAACGGGCACATGCTCGTTGTCGAGGCCGTATACTGGGCCTTCGACAGGTTTTAGTTGATTCTTTTTTAAGCATAATTTAAAGAACGCATCTAAGTAAAGCAAATATTTAGAACTTCCATTATCAACGAACACCCGCTTCAGTTAGTAGTTGACACTACCGTCTGAAACGAGTGTGGATACAACGAGAGGATCAGTATGGGGGGATACAACATGAACTAAGTCATCATCACTGAAACTGATGGTATTGTCCGTCGTGCGCTGCTTTTTCCTCACAGTCTGATGTTCCTTGCTGCCTGATGGGTTTTTAGTAGGTTGGGCGGTGACCATGTTGACCGCCCTTGCTGCAATCCGATTTCAGGGAGGAGTCCATTCCTGCCCCTCGCCGTCAAGTGATCCAGAGCTCTGTCCAGGGCTCCTGACATACTTGGCAAGGTGCCCTCTGCGAATCAGCTCATCGATCTCAATCTGCAGCGTCTTGCAGTCCTCCGTCGCATGCCCAGCAGACCAGTGGAAGCCACAATACTTAGACTGATTTCCATAGTCCTTTTTAGTGGTTTTGGCCACTTCAAGAACTTCTCCCTGCGTATCTGCATGAGGACGTTAGAGCAGGTGTCCGTTAGAGGCGTGAATTCAGTGGACCCATAATCTCTGCGTTCCGGTGGCCCAGACCTGTGCTTCTTTCGACGGGAGTGGTCACTGCCGCCGTACTTCCTTTTTCCCTCTACAGGGAAGGATCGAGGCTGATCTGCCCGCTTTGGGTGTTTTGCGTCGTTGGCCTCTTTCGCCGTAGTGTATGCTCATATGATGGATTCCTATTCCTGGAAGGTTTGAGGATTCTTGTGGGCTAGATGCTTGAAGAAGTCCCTGTAGGTTAGCACGGAGATGAAACTGCCCAGCTTCATCTCCTCCGTGATCCGGGAAATCCGTCTGGCCTTCGCCACAAAACGATTCGAAAATCACCGAGGGTTCTCTCCCGATTTCTGCTTGATGTGGGAGAGATGCCACTGCTGCTTCTCTTCCCGTCGGGTTGAGGCGTACTGAGCCAGGAAGAGATCTGTGAGGTCACGGAAGCTGCTGACAGTGCCTGAAGGGAGGTGATGGAACCAGATTCGGACATCTCCCTTCAGGGTGAGTGGTAAACAGCGGCACATCGCCGAGTCCTCCTGCCGTTGTAGACTCAGATGGATGCGTAAGTGATCCAGGTGGTCAACCAGATCACTGCTCCCATCGTATAAGTCAAGGGATGGCATCTTGAACTTCGTGGGGAGTGGACAGCTCAAGATCTCTACTGTGAAAGGAGATTGATCCAAATCGATGGCGTGCTTCTCGTCTTGGAACACGCGGTTCTAGATTTTATCCACTCACGGATCTGCGCGAGTGGCATTTGCTGATCTTCTGGAGTTGAGGTAAGACCTCAATCCGTCTTCTCTCTGGAGGGTCCAGCAGCGGGCTGACTGCTACCTCCAGCAGATCTGGCAGTCCTGGAGGCTCACCCCTGGACTGCGTTGTTGTCTTCCGCCTGAGAGTATCGGGGATTTCTTCTCTCCGGACAGTTTGGAAAGCTGTTGGCCGCCACGAAAGGAAACTACCTACTCTATTTGGCAACTAGCGTCTGCTCCGAAAGGCAAGCCAACCAAGAGATACACAGGGAATCACTCCTTCCAAAGGAGGAAGATCGCCCTCACAATCATAAATAAGCCCTCAAATTCTCATTCAAGGCACGCTTTTTGTTATGTAAACACAGAAAAACTGTTACTCACAAGAACCTTGACAGACAAAAAGACTTGAACACTCACAGAGAAAGGATCCACGATTCTCTGCTGAAACTCAGAACAAACCTAAGGCAAACAACGCACTCCTGACAGCTGTTCACTGCCTCCCCACCCTCCAGATTCAATACGACGGTTTTCGCCTCTCTTACATCTAAAGATCCACACACTCCTGTTCTCTCTCTTTTTCCATTTCAATTCTCTATTTTCTGTGACCTTCTCATATTTCGAAGGCTGTTTACTGACTTGAGCATCAGAGTATTTTCGGTTGGATAACTTTTCGCTGACACGCTGACCTCCTGTTCTTTTTAGTGGTGAGCAGGATTTGCACTCAGGGAACGGAGCCGGTTCAAATCATCCAGACGAATCCGAATCCGTTTAAAGTTCGGATCGAGGTACGCATCAAATTTTATTATGATTTAAATTAATATTTGATGTGATTAGATTATAGAATTGACCGGGTATAGACTTATGGTTATATTTTAAAAATAGTTCAGATATTATGTCATATTTGATTATGATTTTTAGTTGATTTGTTACCTCACTTATGATTTTTGTAGAGCAGGTCATGATTATTTTTTTCGGACGATTGTCCAAAAAGGTCCTGTGTGAGTTTTTAATTCGTTAGATCTTGTGTATTTAATTTATCACACCCAAATTTTAAAATTTAGTATTATTTGTTGAATTTATTTAAAATTTTAATTTTTAAAATTATAATTAATTATTTAAATTGACCTACTTGGTTCAAAGTCGTGAGAGAAGTGGTATCAGAGAAAAGTCATAATGCGAGGTATTTTAGATTAGTTTGGATAAATAATTGACTGAATATTTGGGTATGATAAATACTATCTTTGACAAATGATAGAAAATTTAGGTTTTTAATGTTTGAGTTTGAATCAGAAGGTTGAGTCATAGAGGTTTGGGTTTGGATTGGAAGGATGATAATCTGATTATAATAAGTTGCGCAAGCAACATAATGTATGGTTTGATATAGTAGTTGAATTAGAATTTTATTTAGTTTCTGCAGATATGTTAAAATTTGATTGGATTTTTCAATTTTAGAAGAGCAGTAGCTTGGAATGATGAGGGTAAGAGTAAAAGTATTTGTACAAGATCGTGGTGGTCTGAGACCCGGGTGGGTCAATATGTGATAAGGATGGTTGAGTAAATGCAAGCGAGCCGATGGGAATGCCTTATCTTGAGACAGGAGAATGAGGAGATCGCTTGGAATGTCTCTTCGAAGACATGCTAAGGCTCTGCCCAACGATGGCGAGCGTGCAAAGAAAGAAGTGGTCGATGTGTTCGATTGAAGAAATGAAGATTCTTCAATATTGGAAGCCGTAGATAAAGATGAAGAAGATCATGTCAAGTTAACTCGTTTCTCTTTGCCAAAAAAGCTATGGAGACTTGGTGGACAATCTCTACCAGAAGATAGGACAATGAAGTGCAAGTTTGATTTTTGTTGGCAGCGAAGATGCTAATCATGTAGAGGTTTGAAGCTACGACTGGAGCAAGAGGAAGACTCAAGGGTTGTCTATTCCCACTCGTTGCTGTGATCGAGTGGATAGTCATCCCTGCAAAACTCTCATCGCTGAAGAATCGATGAACAAAGAGCTCGAGATTCGGCCTCCAAAGCAATGTGTAGGTAGAGGTTAAAGAATCTAAAAGATTTGTTGAGTCAAGATAGTGGTTGAGGACTTCAGACCCAGTTTGGAAGCAGTTGGTGCCTTTTTGACTTTGGACTTATGGTGAGGAGCTGAACTAGGTCCTGTTGATTAAGTAGGAGTAGTTGTGGGAGAAGCGTTTCTAGATAAAATCAGAATATTGGAGTTAGAGCTCAAAAGATGGATTCGTTTATCCTCCAAAGGATAGACTAAAGGAAAGTCAGATGAAACAAAGTCTTCCTCTCCGAAGTTTGAGTTCGCAAAGTCAACTTACAAGTTTAGCGGGAAGAAGTACGCGAATGAGTTTGCTTCATCAGAAATAGAGTTTGCTTCAAATTGCGACCAAATATACCATTTGTCAAAAGATTGTTCAAATCCAAGGGGTCCGAATTTCAGACGTTAAGATAGGAGTCAGACGATTCCAAGCGAAGCATTTGTAGTTACAACTCATAAAGTTAGAGCCGAATTTTTAGTCGTGGAAGACTGTTTTTGTAATACCATTCTATTATGCATTTCAGGATATGAGTCCTCGGAGTACCAATGAAGAATCAGTCCGAAGGCTTAAGAGCTGATTTCAGTATTACGTGCAAGTCATTTGTTGAAAGATGGGTGCCAAGCTCATCTTGCATATATGGTCACATCTGAGAGTTATTTTGTGACTATTGAAGATATTTTGGTTATCTGTGAGTTTGAAGATATTTTTTTAGAGGTTCGGTCTGCATTGTTCTCGGATTAGGAGATCAAAATTTTTTTTCGATATTATACTTAGGTTTGTGTCTATTTCGAAAGCTCCGTATGGGGTAGTTTTATCTGAGCTGAAAAAATTGAAACAGTAATTACAAAATTTGTTGAGAAAGGTTTTGTTCGATCAAGTGTCTAAGCGTAGGGTGCTTTAGTGCTCTCTTGTGAAGAATGATGGATTAATGGGTTTATGCTTGGCTTATTTGAGAATCGAATATATATTAGCTCTCATGGATCGAGGATTTTTTATTTGTTCTAAGAAGTTTGCATTTTCTCTCAGATTGAGCCGTGTTTGAGGTACCATTGGTTGAGGATTAAGTGAGAGGATGTGCATAGGACTACTTTCAGGTCAAGGCGTGACTATTGCAAAATCCTGATGATGCTTTTGGGTTGTCAAATAATTTAGCATCTTTTATGGATACTATCGATTATATTTCTAATCGTGTTTGGATTAGTTGTGATGGTTTTATTTGTGGTGGTTTTATCAATAATGTTTTGATTCATTTGAAGGATTTTGAGGAGTATAAGACTTGATTAGAAAGTCTGCTACAGATTATGAGAAGGCGTCATCTTAGGTCATGTGGTTCTTAAGATAATATTTGGGAATTCGAATAAGATGGAAGCAGCGGTGAATTGGAAAAAAATCGACTAAGGTCGCGGGAGTGCTTAGTTTCTTTGATCTAGTTGGTTATGATAGGAGATTTGTTGAATGTTTCTCAAGGATTGCAGTGTCATTGGCACCTTTAGAATAGAAGTGAACAATATTTAATTGAAGGATAGATTGTCATTGGCGTTGATTTTGTCAATCTTTGATGGATCAGAAAGATTGGCAGCGTTTAGTGATACTCCCAAAGAAGATCTAGATATATATATAGATTTAGCATGGTCAGGCGCATTATCTAAAGGAAGTTTGGGATGCTTCATAGTTTGAAGGATTTTGCGTGGAGGTGCTATGGCTAGGATGCCAGTGGAAAGACTGGGCTGGTGAAATTTTCTCTATTTGCTGTCGGGATTGGATTTTGAACAAAATTTCTACATGTAAGAGAATCTCTTGTGAAGATTAGAGGTGATGTCTTTTTTGGACAAGCAATCATGAAGTTGGATGCGATCGAACTAGTAACCTCGAGCCTACGATATAAAGTGTTTTCTCCATTGCACGTTCTAGAGGAAGCATGCTATCGAGAATTTCTCTCGTTAGAGTCTCAGGTGATTGGATGAATGCTTAAAAGCTAATTG
>JAOVVI020007712.1:0-14681 GCA_028571085.2 Nepenthes alata
AAAGTTCATATAATTTGACAAATAAACATACTTTAAGCAGAACATTAGGAATATCAGGATTTCTTTTTAAACATGCAATTTAGAATAATTCTTTCTTAAATCAGATGAACATAACAGATTTCATACATAGAACCAACTTCATACATATTGAAACATAAGTTCATAAAAATATCATAAAAAGAAACAGAACAAACTTCATACATACTAAAACATAATTTCATAAGAATATCAGAAATACTCGTATCGCAAACATGCATAATCATGAACTTTAAAATAGGATGAGTACTCTTGCCTGAATTTCTTCTACTTTACCTTGATCTTTTGGTCATCCTTTACTAGAAAACTCTATTGCGTGCCTTTTTCTCACTCTTTTAGTTCTTATTTATATGCCTTGGGTCTGATGACCGTCATTAATGATTTGTAGTTAAGGAAAAATATTTCTTATTTATGGCTCTACATTTTCCAAAGAGTATTAATTTCTAGTTAACTGAACATAACAGTATTCAGATTTTTTATTTAAATACTATTAATTCCTGGTTAACTGAACTTAGCAGGATTTAAATTTCTCATTTAAATACTATTAATTCCTGGTTAATTAAACTTAACAGGATTTAGATTTCTCATTTAAATACTATTAATTCCTTGTTAATTGAACTTTACTGGATTTAGATTTCTCATTTAAACATATTCTGGTCAACTATCGAGCATTGACCGGATTACTCCTTCATCACGACTTTCGGTCAACACTTGTTGACCGAATCACTTAACTTGTTTCATACCTTCCTTCAATATCATTATCATCTTCGGCTTCCTTCCTCTTGAACCCACAATTCTATTCCGGCCTCACCAACACACAAAGCCACTCCGATCTTCAAGGCCACTTCGACCTTACCTCACACAATGCACTCCAGCCTTCCAAGAAATGGAACAAATTCCGATTTCACAACATGCTCATGGCTGGTTTAGATTTTCTTTCTTTAAGTGGCTGGTCTTGATTCTCAATGATGGAGCCAGACTTGTTTTTCACTAAGGTATAAACAGACTTCTTTTACACTACGGGAAAGCCGAACTTCTTTTCATCATGCAAAGGCCAAACTTGATTTCATCTTAAGGCCGATTTACTTTTCTTAGTATATTTTTTGGTCAACTGACGTTGACCGGATTATATTGACTCGATGATTGAAACTTTCTATATTTTAGAATCTGGGCCATTACATAAATTGTACGTTCTGCTTGGCTATCAGTTTGAGGGTGATATGCCGTGCTAAACTTCAATTCTGTCCCTAATTCTTTATGTCGACTCTCCCAAAATTTGGGGACAATGCATGGGTCTCGATTCAATACAATCGTTGCAGGCATTCCATGGAGTCTAACAATTTCTTTCACATATAATTGAGCCAACTTGCCATGGGAGTACATCGGCCTAATTGCCAAGAAATTGGCTTATTTAATTAGCCAATCGATAATAAATGGTGTTATGGTTCTTAGGAGTCCTTGGCAAACCCGACACAAAATCTATTGCAATATCCTCCCATTTCCAACTCAGAATCGGCATCAACTGCAATAATCCATATAGTTTTTTTCCTTTCAGCTTTCATTTGTTGATACACAAGACATTTTTCCACATAAGCCATAATATCTCGTTTCATATTTCTCCACCAAAATGTTTTCCTCAAGTCCTGATACATTTTATTCATCTTTAGGTGAAATGTATATCGAGATCGGTTGGTTTCCTTCAAGATTTTCTCCCTCAATTCCTTATCATTCGATATACACAAACGACCTCTAAATTTTAATACTCCATCAACTTGAACATTAAAATCAATTCTGGAGTCCTTATTTAAATCTCCCATAATATTCATAAAGAAAGAATCATTTACCTGCTTTTTCTTAACCTCATTTACCACCTCCGCCTGAATCTGAAGATATGATAAAATCATATGATTACCTCGAATGTACCACTAAATATCACATTATTTCTGATAATCTAAAATCTCCATCTATTTTTTCTGAAGACTTGCTACAAAACTTGATCGATGACTCAAAGTATCGGCAACTACATTAGCTTTTCTGAATTTATACTGAATCTCACAGTCATAATCCTTCAAAAAATCAAGCAACCTCCTTTACCTCATATTGAGCTCCTTCTGTGATAACAAATACTTTAAACTTTTATGGTCAGGATGAATAAGAAATCTCTCACCATAAAGATAATGTCTCCAAATCTTTAGGGCAAATACCATCGCAACTAACTCCAGATCATGAGTTGGATAATTCTTCTCATGCACTTTTAGCTGTCTGGACCCATAAACAACTACCATGCCATTCTACATTAACACGCAACCTAAACCCGCTTTGGAGGAGTCACAATATACCTCAAAATCACCCGATCCCTCCAGAATAGTTAACACTGGCATAGTCGTTAGGTGATCCTTTAATTCCTAAAAACTCTGACACATTCTTCAGTCTAATCAAACTTTACCTCCTTCTTTACTAATTGAGTCAAGGGCATAGCTATCCGAAAAAAATTCTCTACAAATCTCCTATAATATCTTGCCATGCCGAAAAAACTCCTAACTTCAATCACCGAGGTAGGTCTACTCCAGCTAGTAAGTGCCTCTACCTTATTTGGGTCTACAACAACACCTCCATTCGAAATCACATGTCCCAAAAATATCACCTCTTCTAACCAAAACTCCCATTTATTCAATTTGGCATACAGTTTCTCCTCACGAAGCAATTGGAGAACAATCTTCAAGCGAATCTCATGCTCCTCATGACCCTTAGAATATATCAGAATGTCATCAATGAACACCACCACAAATTTGTCCAAATAGGGTCTAAACACCCGATTTATCAGATCCATAAAATTTGTAGGAGTATTTGTAAGACCAAAAGGCATAACAAGAAACTCGTAGTGGCCATATCTCGTCTGAAAAGCTGTCTTGGCCACATCCTCCCGCTTTATCCTCAACTAGTGGTAACCAGATCTTAGATCAATCTTCGAAAACATTCAAGACCCTAACAATTGATCAAATAAATTATCAATGCATGGTAATGGATATTTGCTTTTAATCGTGATTTTGTTCAGTTCACAATAATCCACACACAGACGCAAGAACCCATCCTTCTTCCTCACAAATAATACCGATGGACCCCACAGAGATACACTCGGTTTAATAAAACTCTTGTCTAATAATTCTTACAATTTCACATTTAACTCTTTCAATTCAGCTATTTCCATACGATAAGGTGCCTTTGAAATCGAGTGAACACTAGGAATAGCCTTAATTTCGAATTCAATCTCCTAATGAGGAGGTAACTCAGACAACTCCTCTAAAAACACATCCTCAAAATCACATACAACCAAAATGTCCTTTGCTAGCACACTATGACTCCCAATGGTGCTGGCATATATTAGATGAGCCTGGCAACCACTTTTCATCAAATTCTTAGCATGTAAAGTTAAGATCAATACAGGCATCTCCTTCTTCCTAACACCTTGAAAGAATAAGGGGTCAACTCCAGGAATATCAAAGCACATCCTTTTTAGAAAACAATCAATATTGGCATGAAATTTAGTTAGCTAGTCCATTCCCAAAATAATATTGAAATCGCACATATCCAACAACACTAAATCCACCATCAAATGCATCCCATTTACCTCAACCTTACACTCCAAATACATAATATCAGTAACTATCGACAATCCGGTAGGTGTCAATACAGCCAAAGAATAATCTAGGATCCTCAGATGAGATACAACGTAAATTGGGAGAAAATAAAAGAGTGCGTAGATCCAAAATCAAAAAAATAGAAGCTAAAACTCCACAAATAAGAAGAATACCTTCAACCACGTTTGGGGATGCCTTAGTGTCTTGTACCGTCACTGCAAATGCTTTAGCTGAAACAGTTGGCTTCTTTACTTCCAATCTCTTTGGGAGTGGGCAATCCTTAATTAGGTGGCCTACTGACGACTATAACAAGCCATCGACGCCCTATAACAGGATCTCATTGTATGCTTTCTCCCACAGTGAATACAGTCATCCGCTAATGTCTGAGGACTCGCTACTAACTAAACTTCAGTGATACTTTTTCCCTTATCTGTCGTCTTGGACTTTGCCTTTTTAGATGGCCCCGATGACCCTACATTCTATCCCATACTTTAACTTGTCTTGCTGGCTACCCTCTTGGCAAAGAACTTTTGAATCTCTAACTCCTTCTCAAATATCAAAGCTCGATCTAAAATCTCCACATAGGTCTGGGGCTTTTAAGTCACCAATTGCCTCCTAATATCGTCTCTTAATCTCAACTGAAACTTTTTAGCCTTCCTTAATTCATCCTCCACAAAGAACGGAGCATATCAGGACAACTCAATAAACTTTACATCATATTCCACTACAGTCTGATTCCCTTGCCTAAACTGCATAAATTCTTACTCCTTCTGATCCTAAAGACTGGAAGGAAAATACTTTTCCATAAAAACTTCTCCAAATATCCCCCAAGTAATCTTATCGTTGGATACACCTAATGCCCTCTTTTTTATGGCCCACCAGCTATCAGCTTTACCTTCCAACTTGCACACCGTAAAAGTGACCTTTTCTCGATCAAAGCATTGAATCATCATAAAAATCTTCTTCATCCTCCGAATCCAAATATCTACCTTCACCGGATCTAGTTCACCCAAGAATTCAAGCTCTCTCTTTGCCGTGAACTTATCATACGCCGTTAGTGCAGGATTTACTGGAATTGGCTCAGGTGCTAGGACCGGAGTCATATAATGCTGCTCCATCGATTCAATAATGTTCGTCATTCTTCCCAACAAATTCACGTATTCAGCTTCTCGATCCTGGGGAGTACTAGCACCTCCGCGGTTATTTCTTTTACCTCTTCCACTAGCCATACTATATCATATAACCAAAATATTGCCATATTTGTAGACCTTAAGAAAATCAGGTCAAAGGAAGGGATTAACAATAACTCAACATAATTTAGGATTAACCTAGAGGTTAACTCCTAAACATCCAATCTAATCCTAATTACCCTCAACCTATTCCTATTTAAACTTAAATCTAAACTTCCGCTTTAAGATCGATCATTCCTATGGCATCTCTTTTTTCTAATACTAACTGTGACGACACGGGTCATTGTTTTCTCAAATAACCCCCGTCATTAAAATAGACAACTAAAATCCATAAGAAAATAACACAAATGTCTAAAGAAAATCGGGCAGAATTTTTTCTAAAATTAAACAAAAACTCAGTACAAATAACTTGAAATTTACACAACTTGGACAAACATACAGATAAATAGACTTCCATATTTATTCATTATACAAATACAGGATCAACAAAACGTCATAACGTCCATGGCTCGAAGACAACACATCTTGTCCACTATATCAATTTAAAAAGGGAGATACCAACTAGGAACCTGTACAAGTCCAAAATCAAAAATGCAAAAGCGAAACTAGATCCATAAGATAGTCCTGTGGAACAAAAACAATAACCCAACATAAAGCATAATATGTCATGACTGTAAATACATAAATTTCATCCATAAAATTAGTTATTTACATTCACTATTATCAAACTTCCAAAAATTCTTCAAAAGGCTTCAGATCTTCTCAAGGCTTCTTTAACTAAACCATTTCTTTACTCTTTCTCATTGGGCAGTAGCTCTACGGTCACATCTAGAGGAAAAAATTACAAGAGTGGGCCGAAACCCAACAATATACCATAAAAGCATGCAAATGAAATTCCTTATACAAAACATAACTATAACAAAGGCAAATCCATGCGAATATCAAAGAACAAAAGGTACATGGAAAAAGTGAGAAAATCATTAATCATTATAAAAGCATGTCGGAAGTTATAAACCAATTTTGAACTTCACATATTCTTCATATTCAACTTTATTATCTGAAGAGACCCAAACTAATAGACCCTATTAGTCAAGGGAGCGAATAATCGAGGATAGATTGTGTTTACTCCATACAATATAAGGCCAAAATTTGAATAATCTCATTTTCCAAATTTCAAGTTCAAAAATTTCTATCCTTCCAATTTATCGCCCTGAGGAGAGGCAGGCCACGTATCACTCTATAGATGGAGTTATCCTCGATTACTAACGTCGCATTCTAAGGCATGTCAGGAAACTTTACCTGATTGTATGATAGTGTTAGGTCCAATTTCTTACTGATTTACTTAATTGAATGTATCCTTGTTCTTAATTCCTTAATATTAACTCATCATCCCTCAAAGGCCAAATCAAACTCTTACAAATAATCCTTCAAATGGTTCTGAATTGTCACAAACTCGGACCAAGCAGGTCAATTTAAATAATTAATTATAATTTTTAAAATCTAAAATCCTAAATAATTTTAAAGAAATAATACTAAGTCCCAAAATTCAGGTGTGATAAATAAAAATATACAATACAATAAAATTAAAATCTTCACAGGATTTCATCGGACAACCATCCAGATAATATAAATATGACCTGCTCTACAATCATCGTAAGGGAGGCAATAATCCGACCCAAAAATTATAATCAAACATAGCATAATATTCAACATATTCCTGAAATATAACAATAAGCTCATATCCGACCAATTTCATAATACAATCGCATCAAATATTAATATGAACCATAATAAAATTGAAACTCACCAATTCGAACGAATATCTGACCGATCACGTCTTTAGTCTTGTACTACATCCGAACCTTCTACTCTGAAGGGACAAAAAAAAATGAGCCTAATGCCTAGTAAGTATCATATTTAGTCAAAAATAGTCCAATAAATCAGATGAGAGGTCAATGGATGAAAATCCGATCAAATTTCAGAATAAATCCAAATCGCCGATAAGATAAATTCAACCAAAATCTAAGATCCAAATTTCAAAATCCAATGGTAGTCACGTTCTCAAATTAAATATTCAAGTCCAAACAAAATGTCCAAATTTTAAAAATAGTCATCGTCGGGACGTATATATATATAAATATATATATATAACCAAAACAGAGGTGATTTTGACCAATTCCAAAGCAGATGTCGATCTGAGTCCAAATTTGAGTCCGAGTCCGAGTCCAAGTTCAAATTCAATGCCCGATCAGCTTGTGATTTGGAGTAGAATCCGATAGCCGGATGATCCAATAGCTTGCGCAGAGACCGAAGCAGCGCCGCGACAGATATTCCAAAGGTCTGGATCAAAACATATAATCAAAATTATTTGTACGAGACATACCAAGCCCAATTATAGGAAAAAATTGGTGAATCTCAAATCCAAGTCCAAAAATTCATATCCAAATCAAAGTCCAATACCAATTAATTCAAAAATATAAATTATGCATCAAATATGGCTTCTGATTATTTAAACACTAGTTTGAGGAAGGGTTACACATCATCCCAGTAACCTTAGGCCAAAATCCATGTACTGTGTAGCCATAGATAAGGTTGCTCACTATATTTTACCACCCGCGGCTTTGGGTGCATTCCTCAAACTTGTCAAATATATTAGGACATCCGAATATATTCTAAGGTCAAATTAAATTATCCAAGCGGGAATGGTCACTACTCTAAGCCTTTCTTGCTGGCGGAAAAGGATTTCCAAATAAATCTCCTCGTCGGGAGCTAGCCAGAGTCCATTAATCCAAATCCAAATGTAGTGACCACAACCCGACACGTGCATGTGAAAATACACGGCCAATGCAAGTTTCGTGTACATTTTTGTTACATATACTGATATAAATATACACCGAGTCCAATAAATTTTTCAGGCTTCAAGAAAAATAATAAATTCTTAAAATCATAAAATTCATATTAAAGCCCCCAAAATAATCCAATAAACCACACATATATGCCCTAAATAAATTAAATGTGTGTACAAAAATTCATCCATATTTGTAAAAATTCCAAACAGTATCCAAAATATATCAAAATTTAAATTAGACCAAAAAGTGAGTTTAAAGATACTTGCATGAACCTCATACTTTGCAGATCTGAAGAAAGGATTCTCTCTCTACCGTCCCACGGCCCTCGCGCTGCCCATCTCTCCTCTACGTCTATCTCTCTCTTCTGCGTGAAGCTTCACTGGCGATGCTGTCGGTGCTCAACACCGTCGGCCGACCTGCCGCAGTGCCGACCTGCCCCCGCCGGCCTTCCCGGCGTCATCTCGTCGGTGCCCATGCCATTGTTCCACCGTCTCTCTCCTGCTGCATGCACTGCTGCGCTCAACCCGCGTTCCCCCTCTCTTCGCAGCTTCTGCCACACACCGCCGCTCACCCACACCGCCGCTCACCCACACCTGTTACCGGTCATTGAAGAGCCACCACAGCCATCACCGACCACCATCGCAGCGCCACCTCGGCGCGACGCCAGCAAGAACGTTGCTGACAATCACCGTTGGCCCCTTCGATGGCTTCTGCTCACCGAGCACCACCACCAGCCAAACTTTCGACCGCCGACAACCACCCTCATCGCGCCGTCCTCGCCGCACGTCACCGTTTCCAAATGCCTCTCTCCCTCCTCGTGCGGTTTCTCTCTCTTCTTCCCTCTTCTCTCCCAAACCCTTCTGCTCCCCAATCTTATCCTATAATTTCTTTTTTTTTCTTATTCTTTTTCATTTTTCATATATATATATATATATTATATATTATTATTATTATTATTATTATCATTATTATTATATTTTATATTTTTATATTCTTTTATTCTAAAATCCAAATAAATATTTGGACGACAACACGGGCGCACCCCGGGCGCTACCCCAACCGATCCAATATCCTTCCAAAATTTCTCAATATTTAATTATTTTTGTCACACCCAATTTGTCCAAAATTATAATTAATATTAAATTAATCCGAATAAAAAAATTTGGGATATTCCCTATTAGTCGAGGGAGCGAATAATCGATGATAGATTGTATTCACTCCATACAATATAAGGTAAAAATTCAAATAATCTCATTTTCCAAATTTCAAGTTCAAAATTTTCTATTCTCCCAATTTTAACGCCCTGAGGAAAGGTAGGCCACGTATCACTCTATGGATGGAGTTATTCTCGATTATCAGTGTAATATTCTAAGGCATATCAAGAAACTTTACCTGATTGTACGATAGTCCTAGGTCCAATTTCTTACTGATTTACTTAATTGAATGTATCCTTGTTCTTAATTCCTTAATATTAACTCATCATACTTCAAAGGCCAAATCAAACTTTTACAAATAATCTTTCAAATGGTTCTGAATACTTTCAGAAATTTTAATAGTATAACTCTTTTTCAAAACTCGAAATAAAAATCATCCAACAAACTTAACAATAGGTCAATTAACGTTTCTATCACATTTCTCAAAAGTTTAGAACCAAACATCATCAATTTTTTGAGCTAGGGTTTGCAACAAACTGTTCGGATATAAAATGAATACAAAACATGAGACGAACAACGAAATCGAAGCCACAATTCATAATAACCATATATAAATACAAAATCTAATCAAAATATTATGAAAAACATACATTATTTGTGGCAAAACTTAGGGGATGAGGGTTTTAGAACATAAATATCAAAATAAAGATGTCAAAAAGCAGTGAAAACGGAAAACCCAGTTGGAGATACACTTGTCTTTACTCGATCTATGGTTTTTCTTACTCTAATTGGAACGAAATTGGTGAAAAAATCATTCACTTGTTCTTTCTCCTCCTCCCTCCTGTGCTGCTCTTCGTGGTTGTATTCCAAATCTTCTCATCCTTCTCTTTTTATAACGAAAATGAAGTCAGGTTGGAGGAAAAAATTGCACTCCTGATTGAGCGCACGACGAGCTCACATGTATTGGAATTGGCGCCCTCCAACTCGCTCGAGCGAGCAGCGTGTGTGGGCCTTTCTGAAGCAATTTGTTTTCTTGGCTTATTACTGGGCTCGAGCCAACAGCGAGCCCAATTTTACTGCTTGCTGCACTAGGGTAAATTTTTTACTTTTCTCAATTTTACTTATACCAAATTTAATTATTACAAATCTAATTACTATAATTAATATGTTTTAGATACTCATACCTTATAGGAAATATCCCGATGGCCAAATTGATTATAAATATTGATTGGTAGATAGTTAAAACAATTAAATATTTTTTTAAAAATATTTTATTTTATTATTTATAAACTCATTGGTACTTATTATATGACCTAAAATCTACTGTTAAACCAATTATTATCATTTATTCACATGATTGCATTATTTTGGGATGATTATAATTTCTATCAAATAATATCGACGATGAAGATTATATAAAATTTAAACAAATAATTTTAAGTAAATATTAAAAGTATTAAAAATAATATATTTATTAATATTATATTCAACTATATTTTTTTAAAAAAAATTAAGATGTTATAAAAATCTTCTATTGCTAGCCTACATCGCCACAATAATATACAACTTGTATATCTATTTTGAAGAATTTTTATATCAATGTGAGAATGATAGATAGTACACAAGAAATAAAGATCTGTATCTATCAGCACATGTATAGAATACATGACTTGTATACACCATAGCCATCACCAAAACCATCTACTCTAATAGAAGAAACAAGTGACAGTAGAGGTGACCAACGAGATTTGTTTTCCTTAGTATAGATTCAATATGGAAGATAGTCAATTAGTAAAAATATAATATCGTCAAAAATTTTTTATTATTTATAGTTGAACCATTTTTTTTATATTATAAGTAATAGATTATAGTTTTAAATTCTATAATGGTTGAAAGTTAATGAGTAAATAATTTTTGTACTCATATCAATGGTACGAGACTTCTTAACTCCATCAATAAGTACGATATCATCGAAATCAACTTTTAGCATCAATGTCGAGTAGTTAATAAAAAAAAAGCATAATGACACTGCAAAAATTAAAAATATGTATATTTTTAATGATTGGCTAAATACAAAAGATTTCATCAAAAGTTAAAATATTTTGATTTCCAATAAAAAGGATGATTCTAGAAATAGTAGTAGTAAAAATATAAATAAAATTTAAAAATAAGTAATTATTATTAGATATATTTTTTTATTTTTATAAATTATAATATTAAAAATATTTGATAAAATAAATAAAATAAGATATATTTTTTATAACATTTTGTATGATTTTATTTTTTAATATTTTTTATTTTTTTATATTAAGGTTGTGCCTATCGGAGGCACGTCTGATACTACACAAATGGGCAACATGTTGTGTTAGATTGGAATGTATTTATCTTATGTCTTGTAAGATATAACCAATGATGTAAACGTGACATACCGACACAACACATTTGTATGTGGGTAGTGATGGGTCTGTCATCGATAGGCCAACCTAGGATCCAAACTTACGGTAGGGGAAAGGTCTGAAAGTTGCAGCCAAGGGGAAGGCCCCCCGACCTAAGGTCCAAGATTGCATATCCAAAACTGCCCATCGTGAAATGGGCCAATAGAGCCGCTAGCCAAATGTAGCCCATAAGCATGTGTCCCAACATTGTTAGCTCATTAGTTCTAATACAGCAGACACGCCTGCGTAATCACAGCTTATCATGTCAGGCTCGCTAGAAAGGAAGGTACTAATCATGATATTCCTCAAGCAGGAAAGGCTAGTTAGCCTGTACCCTATGATTCTCTCTACAAATACCTTCTTTCCCCACATGAGAGGGAGGAAAAAAGGGGGGCTCGAATGATTACAGAAGAAGAACTCTCTTCAAACTCGCAAAAATAGAGAACGAGGGAAATGACTAAGGACATGCGATGATCAGTCTCAGAGTTACCTCTTGCTAGAGGTGAATCCTTCTTCCTTGTCAATCACCAATCCTAACCAGTGGTTATGTAGACCTCGTACCAGCTCCAAGCTCTCACACTACATAGCTGGCAAAGACAACTCGTAGAGCAAGGCGTAGAGAGCCCTCTCTGTCTGCAGTTGGAAAAGGGCTAACAGGTGACCTTTCTTTTCATCGTCAATACTCAGGAATCTTTTTCTCTTCCAATTAGCCACCCTCCGCGGGTGCACTCAATAGTTAACCACTCCTTAGTAAGTGCACTACTTCTTACTTCTTGCTTGTTGCTCCCTCGCGAGAGCCACCGTCTCAAACCCACCCCATGACTGAGCGCACCTTGGCGGAGCTCAATCTTTCATCTCTCTAAGACGCCTATTAGCCGAGTGTATCTAGCGGAGTCCAATCATCATTCTCTCTAAACCACCTCCTGGCTAAGCGCACCTTAATAGAGCTCAATCCTCCATCTCTCTAAACCGCCTTGTGGCCGGGCGCACCCCCCAACGGAGCTCAGTTATCCATTTCTTTAAGCCATCCCCTGTTTGGGGGCACCTCAGTGGAGCTCAATCCTCCATCTCTTTAAGCCGCCCCTTAGTCGAGCGTATCCACTAGAGCCTAATCCTCCATCTTTCTAAAGCACACCTGGGCGGGTGCACCTTAGTAGAGTTTAGTCATCCATCTTTTTAAGCCACCTCCTAGTTAGGCACATCTAGTGGAGCCTAATCTATCTCTCTAAGTCACCACCTAACCGGACACATCCAGTGGAGTCTAGTCCTTCATCTTTTAAAGCCACCCCCTAATCGGGTACATCCAGTGGAGCGTAGTCCTCCATCTCTCTAAACCGCACCCTAGTTGGGTGCACTTCAACGAAGCTCAGCTATCCATTTCTCTAAACTGTCCACTGGTTGGGCGCATCTAGCGGAGCTCAATCCTCTATCTTTCTAAGTCGTCTTTGGTTGAGTGCATCTATTAGAGCTTAATCCTCCATAGACACTCAATCCCCCATAACATGCATCCATATATTTCTTTCATATCCTCACATCTTTTCATCCATTGAAAAATATTTCTGATTTGAGCATCAGAGGATATACCAAGATGCGAGTCCAGCCACTTCTCTGACCTTTCATTTGTTTATTGTACTACGCAGGACATAGGTTTAAAATGGTGAAGGCCTGACCCAATTTTGTTTGACCTACCACGGGAGATTAAATGATCCTCTAATCCATACAATAACCTGAATTTAGGGATGTATCAAGTAGCTTGAATAAATAGGCAATGCCGGTACCTGAATTTTTTGTTTCAAATTGTTGATTATGTTTTCTTTTATCATATTTATTTATTTTGGCATGCTCTTTGATTTTTTTCCATAAAGCTCAACATATACAAGTCATTAAAGTAGGCAATAAATTCACATTATTATAATGGTCCACAATAGACACTATTTTCACTCCAAAATTTGTAATATTACCAACAATATAACTTGATGAATCAGATAATTATCCATATTATTGAAGAATATAATGGATTGTCAGGGTAAATTTTATTATGTTTTACAATTCAAACATATGTGCACGTCATTGGCATGCAAAAATTACATATAAAGACGGAATACCAAATGAACAAAGCCCAAATCTAATGCTTGGAAGAGGACTTTCATGATTTAAAATAGAAAAGAAGTCCATAAATGTAATGCATATATATCAACAGGAAGCGAGGGAGTACATGAAAATTGCACCAAACTACTAGCTATGCTGTTAAGTGGCAATGAGCCCACCCAAGTCAGTAACTCTATTCTCTTGTATTACATTTTGATTATTACTTATCATATGTTTGTCTTTTAGCTTTTTTTTTTTTCTCTATTTAGTTGTTTACATGTTATTTATTATGTCATTAATCTCTTTGAGGGTTTTTCTATTAAATTGTGTACAATTAAAAACAATAGATTCATGCAATCAATCATACTTAGTAAAACTTAAATTTTTGTTATTTTTTCTACTATGTCAGTGAAAACTATAAAAAAAAAACACAAAACCTAATTTAAAAGATAAAACTTTTTAAAATGGTATATATTTGGAATAAAGATTTGATAAACAATTAGTCCAAGATGAAGCAAATTTTGGATCCTAAATCTAATTCTCACACATCACAAGTGAGACAAAATTAAAAGGTTTAAAATTTTTCTTATTAGAACTCATCTGACTTTTAAAATAGAAATATTATACCAATAAAATTGGTGAGCAAAACCATGTAGAAGTAAGCAAATATGTAGAGTGGACAAGTTATTGTGTGTTGAGTGCTTGGAAGTGGTGTAAAATACTTTAAATTGTTGAAAGAGGACTATCTATCCTAGTTGAAAAGATAGGCTAATATAGTTGTAGATTGGCCTATGGATCATTTTTTTAAAAAGTAATTAGGTTATTGAGAGTTTTGACTTGAGCAAAAGTTGATTCTTTTAGATAACTAAGATTAATATAGTAGATCGTTACATGTCCTGGCACTTATATTTCTTTTTTGGAATGGGATTGAATAAGTGGGCATAAGAAAAGCCATTGGTCATAGGTTAGAGGTAATGAAATGAGATTTGTGGAGCCTTCACATATTAAATATTTATAGTTTCTTGTTAAAACTCCTTATCCCTTTGCTCGGAGGTGACAAAATTTAGATTGTTTGTAATCTTTTTTTTTTTTTTTTGTCGTAACTTTCAATTTTGACTTAAACTTAATTTATACTAAAAGTTATCAAAATGCCTCTTTAAAAAACCCAAAAACTCCTACATTTGAAAAGTCCTCTCTATTATTTTGTCTTCTACGGATTCCCATTTTATAGATGGATGAGTTCCTCTAGCATCTCTTAGTAGGCAAAGATATACATATGTTAATACAGGAA
>JAOVVI020007713.1:0-14679 GCA_028571085.2 Nepenthes alata
CAGCCCACGAGCCAAGCCAGTGAGCTAGCCGAGCTGAGCCATGAACGGCTTCTCTGAGCCGTTTTCGAGCCGACAGAGGGTTTCGTTCTCTTCGTCTTCCTCGACTGATTATTCTCCATCTACCATTTTACTCAATTAATTGCTGAAATATTAATGGTCCATTTAGTGATGATAATCTTCCATTAAATCAATTATCAATTCTTGGCCGGTTTGAGTAAGAAACGCTCGATTGAGGTGAATGATGGTTTCACCTATAAATTAAGCATTCTATCTTTATCCCTGGCACCCAACTCAAGTATTACACCATCTAAAGGAGTGAAAGAGTGTCCAGAAGCTCGAAACCGGTTCGAATCTCACGTTCAAAAATAGAACATGCAAATGGCGAAAAGTATAAAATTTGATTTATAATGCTGTTTAAGTGGTTGTTTTAACCACATAATTGTCTAACAGTTACATGATATATTACAAATATATATATTTTAATAAAAAGATTTTAAAATAAAAATATTAACTACACATAATATAATTCATTGACATAATTTTTTTAAACTAAGCATTTATTCAAAATAAAAATAATTTTTTTAAAAAATTATAATTTATGCTAAATAAAATAAAATTAAATCTAATTTTATAAAAAATTTATAAATTGATAAAAAGTTATTATTATACTCGATTTTGGACTCGCCAAACAACCGGGGAAAAAATCAGATTGTACGGATTTCTGAACTAACGAGTAGGTTTACCAACCAATAGAATATATTTTTTTCGGGCACGTGCAGCATGTGAAATTAATTCTCGGTATGTGGAGCAACCGGTGGTTAATAAATCAGCGCATCCAGCGTCGGTAATGTTATAAGAGCATGTTTTATATATTTAAATATTTTGTTATTTAAAAATATTTATTTGTATAGTTTTTGGATATATGATATAGTCTTTTAAATTGAGATAGATATAAAAATTATTTTATATAATATTATTGATGGGTTCTAGAACCCAAGGTCCAAAATTATGACTTCGGGATCGTGAGGATAAGTTGGCCCAAAAGGCCCACGAGCCAAAGCTTGGCCCAAGAAGCTAAATGGATCCCAATCACCCGTAAATTTAAACTAAGATGCCCTGAATAACAACGGCGGTACGAAAGGGTATTTTGACCCAAATAAATACGAGGACGCCACGTATGATTGACGTCATCAATAGAAGAAACGTCCAAGAACCTAGTGCGACGAGCAAAGGACGCATAAGGCTTTCGACGAGGACAGATTCAACATTCTCGCACCTTCAGGATGAGGAATCAAAATGACCGAGGATGCCAGCTCAAGTGACTTGCGGAGCACGCGAGTGACGTGAAAGATCCAACGGCTTCTGACACGTCAGATACGCATGGTTGGTACCTCTGACACGCTATATCTGCACAGCAGGCGCCCCTGCACGCCGTATCTACAAGCTGTGACAGCTGTCCCTGTCACAGTGCGCCTGCAGAATCGGTGGCAGGGGGCCAAGACACGCCAATGCCACGTATCCCCATTTTAACAGAATAATTTCCCCTTATAAATACCCCCTCTTAGACAAGAAAAAGGAACTTTTAAATTTTTTCATTGAAGCATATCTGAAAAAGGAGCGTATCTAAAAAAGAGCTCTGCAGAGAAAAACAAAGGCAAACTTTTCCACACTGTAATCCACGGTGGAGACAAATTGCTCCACAGTTCCCGTTGTATTCTGTCATCATAATAGTGGAATCTCTCGGACTTTTCGTCTGTTGCCGTGGTTTTTGCCCCTCCTTACACAACGGGGTTTTCCACGTAAATCGTGTGTATTCCATGTGTCATCGTACTTATTTCTCACAGTGCATCCACTACTGATTTTGTGTTGTCCGTTTCCGTCCGTCCACGACCGTACAGAATCCTCGTGCTTCAGTAGGTAGACGGTTGGAACCCACGGACACAACAATATTGATAAGAAGAATGAATTAGTAAGAAAAAATTAAGGGCTTATATTGATAAAAAAAATTAAAAATTAAATTATACTAACCATAATATATTAACTTAGCTTTTATGTTATTATTATTTGACAATCATTTATATCTTTTCATTACTAGTACATCAACACAATGTGTATAAATTCATGGGAAATTTTAGTATATTTTATATGAGTGAAAAAAATAATAACACATCAATTTTACAAGCATCATTGCGAATCCCTTAAATTAAAATTTCTAAATATGATTTATATTCATATTTCTCTCTCTATATATATATATATATATATTTATTTATTTATTTATTTATTTTTTTTACATATAGTTTAATCATTCTATAGTATCAGAGGAGGTAATATATTCATTCTCTTAAAAAAAATTAATCTTATAAATTACAATTTCTAATTATGATTTGAATATTAGCATGAAACTCACATCTAATCTATTGAACGGCTTGAATTTCTTGTCCCGGCCAATGGATGTCTCTTCATCTCGATGTAGCAAAGTAAAAATTGGCTTTTTCAATGAAAAAATAGCACCTTCAACAATTGATTACCCTACTTTTGAGGAATGGCAAATTGATGATCAATTAGTCATGTTTTAGGTTCTCAATTCGATTGAACCAAATTATATAAAGTTTTTATTTTGTTGAAAACATATATGACTTGTTGGGTCCAAGTCTTCCGCCGCCTATCGATCAAGGCCCGAGCGAAATTACACGTTTCAAGACGGACGAAAACGTGCAACACAACGTAGATCGTGAAAGGAAAAAGGGGGACGAGGACACTAGGCACGATGACTTTAACGTAAAAAGTTCCTTTTAAACTTAACAGGGGAAAACCATGATGACGGACGAACGGTCCGTGAGATTTCACTATTACATAGAAGAAATACAACTGGGCGCTTGTAGTGCGATTTGTCACCATCGAGAATTAATAGTAAGGAGTTTTATCTTTTACTCTTCTTTTCTTCACTTTTCTTTTTGGAAATTGCTATCAATATGAGCTCAAGTAATTGTTTGTAGAATCCTTTTTTCGTTGCCTGAAAGGAGGTATTTATAGAAAAAAATTATACCGTTGGGAAAGGACACGTGGCACTGGCGTGTCAGGGACGCCTGCCACCTGCCCTGCTAGTGCGGCGTGTCAGGGATACCTGTCACCAACTTTGTGGATGCGGCGCCTACACTGCGGATACGGCGTGTCAGGGACGCCAGCTTTGCATATCCGACGTGTCAGGAGCCGTTGGATTTTTCATGATGGCGCGTGCTTTTTGGTCGGAGTGAACCATCTGAGTTGGCATGCTCGGTCGTTTAGGTTCCTTGTGCGGAGACGCCAAGGCTGTCCTCATCTGTTGAAAGTCCTCGGGTTCGTTGGGTTAGGTTCCTGGACGTTTCTCAGATTTCTCTAATGACGTCAGCCCTTTGTGGCGTCCTCATGCTCCTTTTAAGTTAAATTGATCATTGATGATGTTTCTTAGTTTTAAATTTATTTCTTAGTGATGTGAGTTTTAAAATCTCCATTTAATGAAAATGTTTTGTAACAATCAAAATTGAGAAATTACATTTGGAAGAGAAAATTAAGGAATTATAAATTATACTATTCAAAGCATATTAACTTAACAATTATGTTTTGAATGATTAGAGTTATTGTTTGTATATTTATTTGTATTAAAATTACCAAAAGTATATGTAAACTCTATTTTAACTTAATTTTTTCTTTCTTCCAACTCTCTATACTAATTTTTTAAACTTTGATATAAGTGGGTATACAAATAGAGTGTATGAATAATATTTATTATTTTAAATAATATAATATTTTATTTATTTACTTATATATAATAACTTATTCATATACCCATCAACTCACATACTTATATAAAAATTGTCAAAAGTAAACGCGGCCTTCACTTTTGATATGCATACAAATAATGAGCTAGCCTAAGAAGACCGGTCAACACATTTGACGGCCCAGTTAGAGGACGGGCCCTTGAACTGAAAAGCCCATGACGGTCAACGTTGGCGTTGATCGTCCGGGCCGCCAACTTGCTCGTAGATGGTCAACTCAACGTTGACCGTCCATGCACAGCTTGTTGGACCTTTAGAGGCTTTTCTACAGTGATGGGCCTATTTCATTCTGGTCCACAATCCATCAGTTGATCGCCAGCCACTCTCCATTTGTTCTACACGAAGGCGGCTAACACGCAGACAGTCAACTCAGACGTTGACCGTATGCGCTCTACACATTAGGTTCACAGAAACTTTTCTACAGTAACGGGTCGGACCCATTTGGATTCACGATTCATCAGACGGTCAACCACAGCTTTTCAAGCATCTTCCACGATCTTAATTTCGACTAAAAGAGATATTGACAAGATTTGCGCCCTTCAAATAAGGAAGGCGCCTGATCTTCCTAATTTTTTGCCAACCAAGGCAATCCAACGGTAATATGCTGAGAATGAAAGAGACTGATTTGAAAAGCTGTTGGCCGACTCACAAGGAAACAATCACGCTCTCCTTGGCAACTAGCATCTGCTCCAAAAGGCAAGCCAGCCAGGGTGGACAGAGGGAATCACGCCTTCCAAAGAAGAAAGATCACCTTTTCAGCCTTAAGTAAACCCTAGGATCATCATACAGGGCATGCCAACTTTTACAAATTCAAACATACTGAGAAATCCTAAGTGTTCGGGGGAGACGAGTTCTCTCTCTCTGCAACCACACACTCAGAACCGCAAATACAGACAACCTCCAAGGCAACAAGCGTGCCTTCACGGCCGTTTACTGCCTTTCCACCCTCCAGATTCAGGAAAAGCCCCGCATCTTTCTTACATCTGGAGAAACACTCTTTCCTTCTCTCGCTTACTCTCAAGCTTTTCAGTTTTTTTCTGCGAAGACTGTTTTACTAACTTAAGTGTCGGAGTATTTTCGGTGGGATTATATCCGGCCGACACGCTGACCTCCTGCTCTGTTTAGTGGTGTGCAGGATACAACTCAGGGAACGGAGTCGGAACCGCAACGCAAGGATCGTCCGAATCTGTTCGAAATTCGAATCCAATGACGCATCAATTTTATTTTAATTTTTTCCTCTCATATCTCTCTATATTAATTTTGATATAATTGGGTGTTCAAATTAGATTCATGAATATTATTTTTTATTTTAAATAATACGATATCTTATTTACTCATTTATTTTTGAGATATTTACTAATATAATAGATAAATTAAATATCATATTATTCGTATAAATTTTAAAAATAATTGAATGATGGTTTTCTAGTTATTACCTACGTGAAATGGTAAGTGGCGGTCCAATTGAAAGGGATTGGCCTCTTGAAAATAAGAAAACGAAAATAAAAGAAGGATTTCCAAATTAGTTTAAAGATATTTAAATACTATTTTTAAAATATTATCAAATAACGCCAATTTTATATATTATTAAATATCATCAATGAATTTCCGACAGGTTGAAAAATCAAACCAATTTTTTCAAAGCATCAATTCAGATGGACCACTCCATAGAAAAGCAGAGGTGACCCGTTACACAAAAACAGTGTGTGTAGAAATCAACAGTTATGACTCAAAATCATGATTATGGAATCATAAGAATAAGTTGACCTTAAAGACCCATGAGCCCAACTTGGTTCAAAAGACTAAAATTATCTTAACTATTCGCAAATTTAAACTAAGAAGTCTCAAATAGCAACGGCGGTCTAGGAGGATATTCTGGCCCAAATAAGTGCGAGGATGCCACGTGTAATTGACGTCATCAACCAAGTACCTTACCAGAAAAAACTTCCGAAAACCTAGTGCGACGAGCAAATGATGCATAGGGCTTTCGACAGACGATGACGGTTTCAACATTCACGCGCCTTCAAGATAAGGAATCAAAACGACCGAGGATTCCAGCTCAGGTGACTTGCGGAGCACGCGAGTGCCATGAAAAATCTAACGGCTTCTGACACGCCAGATACGTAAGGCTGGCGCCTCTGACACTCCGTATCTGCAGAGCAGACACCCCTGTACGCCGTATCTGCAGACTGTGACAGCTGTCCCTGTCACAGTGTACCTGCAGCGTCGGTGGCAGGCGGCCCAGACACGTCAATACCATGTATCCCCATGTTAACAGAATAATTTTCCCTTATAAATACCCTCTTTCAGGCAAGAGAAAAAGAGGATTTTTTCATTGAAGCAGATCTGAAAAAGAGCTCTGAAGAGAAAAAGAAAAGAGGCAAAAAGGCAAACTTTCTGACGTTGTAATCCATGGCGAAGATAATTCGCTCCATAGTTCCCGTTGTATTCTTTCACCATAATAGTAAAATCTCTCGGACTTTTCGTCCGTTGCCACGAATTTTATCCCTTCTTATATAATGGGATTTTTCACGTAAATCAAGCGTATTTCGTGTGTCCTCGTACTTATTTCTCGTAGTACATTCACGACTTATTCTGTGTTATCCATTTCCGTCCGTCCACAAACACAAAGGATCCTCGTGCTTCAATAGATAGACGGCTGGAACTCGCGGACGGCCATTTTCATCTCAATATCAATTATTTATTTAAATTAAATTGCTGTAATTTAACGATTCAACACAACTTTTATCAAACATTTAAATTTTAATATCGATTATAAGGAGCAAGGGACTCACATAATCCGTGTTGGGGAGGCAAATTAGCAAGCTTCGCGTATGCAATATCCTATTATACCAAAGAATAAATAAAATAGAACAGTCAGAAACGCTAATCTTGATGTTTGAATAGATAACTTAATTGAAGAAAATTAGGCAAAACAGTTCAGATTTCTTGATGTTTGAACAAGTTTTGAATTGAAATTTATTTTTTTTTTTTCAAAATTTTATGAAAGATTTATTTATAATTTTTACCAAAAACAAGAAAAATAATGGCAAAAAATATTCGTCGATCCTGCTTTTCTTTCAGATTCTCCTACGGAGTAGCATAATCCTACTTTTTTTTTTTCATGGCCATTGAAGTTTAATTCAATAATTAAGATTTTAAAAAATAAAAAATATTAAATATAGTAAGATTTTTTTTAATTTTTTTTATGATTTTAATATTGGTTAAAAATTAAAAATATTTTTATTTAAAATAATTTTTTAAATATTATTATATAATATTTAAATTTTAACAATTAATTTTTTTAAAATTTAATTATTACAAATATTTAAGTGAAGTAGGATTCCTGTTCCGTACCTGAGGAATGCAGACGCTGGCAATGGTGATACCAGCGATGACATCACTCTTAAATTTCGCCAAGCTGTACTCTCTCCCCCACTGAAGGATCGGAAACACCGCCTCAAGGCCGAGGACGAACTTTTTCGACCTCGGCTGATCCCTGAACGTTCGGAATGGATCGTCCGCGAAGAACGTCTCCTTGAACAAGTTCGCGAATTCCGTGAACATATTCTGCCTCTGCGGCCTCCCAACCTTGCGAACGTGTCGCTTCTCCTCCGTCGGCAATTTCTCCGGCGGCGCTCGCATCGACTCCTCGCCGTTAATGCCTTCCGCATCAAAATGATCATTACTGTTTCGTCGACTCATTCTCGAGGAGAAGATTAACGAGCCGCCTAAAAATGCCCTGGCTCTGTTCGAGAAACGGCAACGCAATTAATTGTTGCGGAAATCTTACATTACGTGAAGGCAAAAACGACAATGCGAAAGCCAACAGAAAGGACGAAATCGGGAGGAGATGAGAGAGAGACAGAGAGAGAGACAGAGAGGGCGCTGCGAGAGCGTTTGAAGAAAGCGGAGGGCGTGATAGTTCGGGTTTAAATGAGTAACGGGAATCAAGGTCAATGACGGGGAAGGAAAAATGCAGAAGCCAGCCATGATAAGGGCTGTTGAAGTTGAAAATGTATGGGGGGGACAAGACGTTCACATTCATAATTGCCATGAGAATCTCAACGGCTCTCAATTCCGATATCAACCTAACTTAAGAGATAATTTGAGCTTTTCTTTTTAAAAAAGCGGAAAAATGAGATAAATAAAAATAAATAAAAAATAGAATTAATAATAAGAAATTTTGTGGGCTTGATAACATTGACTTTCTTATAAATGAAAAGTTAATTAGCTTGTTATAAGTCAAAATATTATTTATTTATATATATTACAAAAAAAAATATCAAAAATACTGTTATATTCCATCTATCAATTAGATTATTTCATAATTAAAATAACTAAGTAAATTGCATGGTATAAAATAATGGACATTTAAACTTTGGATAATATTTATTATTATTATTATTTATATTTTTATAAGATTATTTGATTGATTTTATAGATAAAAACCATTTAGAATTCTAATTAGATAAAATTTAATTGAATTCTACATTATTTTATACATTTTTATAGTTCCCCTTTATGCTAACTAATATATCTTTTTGTTTTCATAATTTTACATATTTTTATTATTTTTATTTTAAGATTATCATTATTAAATTTTAATTTAATAGTAATAACAACAATAAGAAGAAACGTGTTGGGAACTGCTTCTCCCTTGCCCTTGTTCCCCTACTCTACACCTAAACTCCTGCCTTATAGCATTTAATTCTTAAATGAACTACTATTGATATAATTGACTTTATAATAATATTTGCTTTTGATAATATTTATTAGTTTATATTATAAAAGGTTGTAAAGGACCTTTTCATCTTTTTTTGGGGCAATAGAGTGTTATAACTATGAGTGTAATACAAGTAATTTTAAATATTTTATTAAAATATATAGTTAATAATTATAATTTATAATTTTTGCACTTATTAATCATGCATAAATGTCAACAAAAAATTCAGTAATTGTTACAAACTTAATATTGACAAATTTGATGTAGATGGGCGTTTGCCGACCTTACGACACCCATGAGACTATTGAAATTTAAATTCAGCGGTTCATATTTTTTTATAATAAAAAATAAAAATAAAATAAAATAATTTTATTATTTTTTAATAATAATAAAACATGGGTCGTTGAATTTGAAATTCAATAATTTCATAGGAATTACAAAAACTATAATATTCATACGGCGTTACATCTCCCCATTTCTTTTGCCAATGAGAAGAGTTTGGAAACTATGAGTGAGGCATTCTAGACTCATGTTTGCTACCAATAAAATTTCGAGCAAACCCCGAGCAAAATTATATTGCCTATTTTTTTCCGAGCCAAATTTTGAACGAACATAAAGCCAAATTCAGTATCTGTTTTTGTTCAAACGGAACATTGGATGATCCCCGAGCAATCTCTTAAACTAACCATTTGCTCGAGCCAAATGCTAAGTGAATTCCAAACAAAATTGTGTCGTCAATTTTTTCTCGAGCTAAATAGGGCATTAATCTTTACTGAAACTCTCTAATCAATTCATGTTCAAGCCAGATAGCAGATGAATATTGGGCGAAACTCTCTGATTAATATTCGATATTATAGTTGTCAACTAACCTTTAAGTGAAAATCTAATCCAACTTTATGCTACGCTTGAGTGAGAATGTCTTTGCAAATATCGTACTTCAACTAGTGTCACACTAGTATCGAGTGAAAACTGAACACAAAAATATTAAGGTCGAAGCTCAAGTTATACCACATTGTCATAGAATTTTCAAAACATCGGTAAAATGACCTAATAGTTTCTTTTTAAAAATCCAAAATTTTGTACCAAAATAGTGCATGCGAAAAAAAAAAAGATTTTGGACATGTAATAGGTTTTGAAATAGAATTTCTATATTAAATACACCCACATTAGAGTTATTCATTAAGGGTACTAAGTTTGATATAATTTATTTTAAAGAACACATTGAATTCCCATACTTTAGAAATGTAATAAAAAAAAAAAATGTGTATCACTTGATTCAATGGATGAAAGTTTGGGACCCAATTCAGGCACGAAAAGTTAATTCAACAATTATTAAGAATGTTCTAATTAATAGTCTCAAAAAATTATATTTCAATATCATACTTTTAATTACATCTGTCTAATAATTTTTCATACACTGTGATACACTCTATATGATATAAAATTCTCATATACAATTCTTAAACGGGCATACTCCTTAGTTTTGTTGGCTAATATTTAGCTCCTATTGCAATTATACATAATATAAAAAATATAATGAACTTGATAATATTTTTTTTACATAATATGAATTGTTACCCAAATGGTTTTACATAAAAGATTGGTAGATAGAATCTTGTACTTTAATATCAAGGTGCTTGTATTTTAACGGTGAACAAAATGATCGGATACTTTAGGAATTTAGGAGAGTTTTATTTCTTATAAAAATATAAATGCTCGTTCTCTATACTTAACTGTTTGTTTTTTAATTAATGATTGTGATTTAAATTTTTAAAAAAGTTTAAAAATTAATTAAAATAAATTATTTTAAAATAATTAGATCATAATCATATATTTAAAAATGAATAATCAATACATATCAAATAAGCCTCTCAATTTCTTTGTGAGATAGGGTCTCTTTAATCTAATACTTTAGTATTCATAGTGATTCAGAATTACTAACTAGTTAAATTTTTAATATTAGATGTGATTAAAATTAAGTTCGAATTGAATATGAATTTAGTTTCGGATAAATTTTTTGACCGTTAAATTTAGTCAAGTCAAACACGGTCTTATCAATTGGATAAAAAATCATAATCGTATCAATTCATGATCAAATTTGGGTGTTTTTAGCTGATCCATTAATATTTTTATTTTCAAATATTTTTATTTTAAAAAATTTACATTTACATAAAAGGTACCTAAATATAAAAAAATTTAAAATTTATGATGTATATCTCGAATCTACATAGTCGTTTGAATGGAATCGGATTGGTGTTTTGAACTTTTATTCCAAATATTGGATACTATAATAATTAATAAGAGATTAAAAGATATACATTTTATTTTTTAAAATATCTTTTGATATTCAAATTAGTAATTTTTTTAATGAAACGATAGATTATGAGAGGTTGAGGATTAGTGAGAATAAGAAATAGAAGACTTAGCTATGTGATGTTCGAGATTTATAAGTGTATATAGAATTAGAGCTCTATACTTGTAATTTTTATGAGTGATTTAGATTTTACCCTTTTGCTTGTGAAAATAGGTGTATTTTATTAGAGGTTTTTCCTAACCCTCCCTGTCAACAAGAATTTACTTTAAGTAATCCAAAATTGATCCTAATCTAGTAATCGTCTTCTAGAATGTGATTTGTTTCTAAGATCACTTCTATAAGTAGGAGGAAAGGGAAAATGATAGTTAAGCCATCTGATAGGACCAATTTATCATATCTTGATTGCTTTTTTGGATCTCGATAAAATAAAGTAACAAGTTAGTTAAGATCCAATTGAATAAGTGATTTTTGCAAAAAGTATATTGGCTAATGATTGTGAAAATCTATGGACCGACCCCATCATCTCCTTTCCACAGGAAAAATTTGATCCGAGATCTCTCATTGAATTGCCCAATTAGTATAACCTTCTTTAAGAGATATGATTGAATATTAACTGAGAAATTTTATTGGTTAAGAATTGAATGGCCTAACCGTTATATAAGCTCTGAATCTAATATCTGTTCATTAAGTACATTGACTATTCAATCGATCCGATTATATATTACTCAATTCATATAGCCATTTATTAGAATTAATTGTTTAGATTTATTAACTATACAGTCATTCGGTACCTCAATCGCTTGTATTACAAGCAGTGCAACCATTCGGATATCTGGTAGTTTGATTAGTTCTCATTTTGGGTCTAATAATTAGGTTAATTCATATCCAACCATGAGCTAAGGGTTCATATGCCCCTCATAGTAATATATCAAGCTAATCTCATCTTAGATCATACCAAACACCAGCTCTTTATACTCGAACAAGCTATGAATATGTCAAAAAGAAAATCTAAGTAGTGTGCTTTGAACACTATTTGAATGCTTCTTACTATTGTACTATTAATCAATGCATATTGATTATTAATTAATATTATCAATTAAGGCCTAATTCTAAACTCTATTGACTAATATTCTCCAATCATTTAATTACTTTTCTTTTCATTAAAACATCCTGTTTTGTGGCCCCTTTTGTTATAAAAGGAGTTACTCTCCTCTGGTCTTCAACCAAATTCCAATTCTCAATATTTGATGAAGTTTTATTCGATTTTTAACCAAACCTCTAGTCTTAACATTTGATGAAGTTTCTATTAGCAAATATGAAAAGAGAGCTCCCATGGGTGTTTTTAGTTTTCTGCCGGTTGGCGTTCTTGAAGTTTGTCTTCATTGTTCTATTTTATAGAGGAAACCATTTTAATTTTTTTTATGTAATATCCTGTATCGAGGTGCCTTTTCTTCCAAGTGGGTACTCCTAATACCCCTCACTACCTATTGTGGGGCATCTACATTTTGCGGGTTGTTGGAAAGAATTAGACAATTTAATGTCTCTTAGCTATCTCATGTGATGACATCTTTTTTAGATTTTCATATCAATTAACCAAAGTCAATTGATTGGATGTTGAATTTAAGAGGGGTTGAACTTCTATGGTCCCCTTACTTTCCATATCCTTATGCTTATTGGATCACTTTTTTCCCTTTTTAGCTTTCAACCCGAGTGGCATTGGTGTCTATTTTATAATGATTACCTTGTACATGACTGTATCTATAAAATAAAAATAAATTATCTTTTAAATTCAGGTCGCATTTCTCAATTTGTTTTTGTTGCGTCCTGGATTTTCCAGCCACCAAACGAACAACGTCCGAGCGGACTTATGGGTTCCAAGATGGACAGAAAATGCACAACACAGAGTAAAATGTGAAAGAGCGAGGGGGACGAGGACTTTGAGTGCGAGATCTTTTACGTGGAAAGCCCCTTTTGGATTACAAATGGGAAAATCACGGTCACGGACGGGCGTCTAAGAAGTTCCACTATGGATGAAGAACGGTACAACAGGGCTCTTGATGGTGCTTTTTGTCACCACCAGGAATTACAAGTCTCAAGTTATGTTTCTTTCTTTTCTCCTACTTTTGGAAAATGTGCTCAATATGGATACAGAAGACAAAATTACAGAATCCTCCCCTTGGTGCCTGAAGGGAGGTATTTATAGGAAAAGAAAATGTTATTCCGTTGGGAAAGGGACACGTGGCACTGGCATGTCAGGGGCGCCTGCCACAGCCCAGCTAGTGCGGCGTGTCAGGGCCACGTGTTGCCAATACAGTGGAGGCAGTGCCTGCTCTCCAGATACGGCGCACCAGGGACGTCAGTCCTACAGATACGGTGTGTCAAGAGCCGTTGGATTCATGATGATGCGTGCTTTCATGGTAATAGGGAATCGTCTGAGTTGGCATGCTCGGATACTTTGATTCCCTATGTGGAGACATCAAGGAGGTCCTCATCATTTGAAAACTCTCTGGGACTCTACGCCGTCCTCAAATTCTCGAGTTTCCTTGATGACGCCAGCCCCTTTAGGGGTCCTCGTGCTCCCATAGGCTAAATGGGTCTCTCAAACTTTTATCACTATTTGGGACTCTTGGGCCGTGGGTGTGATTTTGGGCCTTCTTTTTGGGCCGTGTTTTATGGGCCCCAGTACTTGGACCGAATAGTAGCCCCCATGCCAAAGGGTTCGAGGTTCTCGACCGTTTAGCATGACGCAACTATTTCTCTTAGGAGGCTGGCCGTTGCTCCTGGCAATCTGTCCACGACCATCTGTGTCCTCGGAGGAAACGTGGCATAATGTTTGATAAAGAACCGTCTCAGAGTTTCTTCTGAGTCCGAGGCCTTTCAGTGCCATCGTTTGGGCTTTTGCATAGCATTAAATGCTGGACTGACGGACTGACAGGCGCCTTGGGAAGGCAAGCCATGACTTCTCTGAGACGAATGGTTGAGCGACGCGTGGCGAAGGGAAATGAGTGCGCCTTTCTGAATTTCAAAAATATTAATAGGCCTCCTCGTTTCCACCTTCCCATTTTTGCATTTTGTTTTCGTTTTATTTGCACTGTGTTGAAGATTTTGTTCTCTATTCTTCCGCTGTGCTTACCCATTGTTTCCAAAACTCTTCGTCGTTGTTCCTCTTCCCTTTTTTATCGTTGAGGTTTTGCCTTTCGTTTTCATGGCTCCCGGAGTAAAATACATTGCTTCGTCCCTCACTCTCAAGGATCTCGATGAGATTCGGGCAAAGTACATCATCCTCGCTTCCATTGAGATGGTGGTTCCAGGGACTGCTGAGAGAGCCTGCAATCCACCTGACGGCTTCATCATCGTCTATGAGGTTTACCTGAAAGGGGGACTTTGCTTTCCAGTTCCTTTGGATCTTTTTCACTTGATGCGCGAGTTGACCGTTTCGTTTGCTAGGCTTCAACCAAATGCAGTAAGGTATTTGGTTTCTCATTCCGTGTTCGCACGCTATTATAAGAAGGTCGTCGAGGTAACCATGGTGAAGGCTATGTTTTGCTTTACCCATAATCTGGAATGGATCACCATGACTCATCGTCCGGAGTTCGCTGTGATGAGCGGTGGGAACCCGAACTCCACAAAAAGATGAAAGGATAAATTCTTCTTTCTGGGAGTCCGGGAGGATTGGGAGCTCTCGGCCGCATGGGAAAACGTGGTGAGCAAACACTACTCGGACGCCACAACTAAGGAGAGAGAGGTTGCCAAGGAGGTTACGGACCTAGTTATAGCCCACCCTGGCAGTTTTAACGTGGGGAAGAAGAACATTTGGCTGT
>JAOVVI020007714.1:310-14678 GCA_028571085.2 Nepenthes alata
TTAGGTGGCAGATTCGAACGGCCTCTGCAATGCCATTACGAGCGAGAGAGAAAACATGAAAATGATGAAGACGAGGGGAAGTGGGGACGGGAATGGTAGAGGGGGTTTGAGAAGGAGGTGGGGTGGCGTGGGGGTTTTTTGTATTATTATTATTATTATTACGTAAAACATATATATATATATATATATTATTAGTTTTTACTCAATATTATTTTTATTAATATTCTAAATATATTTTTTACCAAATTTAAACTTAAGATCTTTCGATAAAATATCCGGACATTACAGAATGGTTAGTGTTACATTCATGGTTTCGGGTCTGATTCTCATATTTTTTAACCTAAAACCTATATAACACAATAGAATATAAGATGTTAGAAAAAAATGACGAAACTAACTCTCCAATTTATTATTCGATGTTCAAATTAGTAATATTTCTTCATAGGGAGAAAGATAGAATATACTTTGAATAAAACATACGTGGAGGATTGCGTATTTGGATATACCCGGTTGAGCGGCATCTTAGATGGACATGGCCCATCATGAAATCCTCTAACCAAAGAAAATTTATCACTCCGGGATATTGTCCATCTAAGATGTCTCTCAACCAGGAATACCCAAATACACAATTCTCTACGTATATTTTATTCAAAGAATACTCTATCTTTTTATCTAATAAGAATGATTATTGACTTGAGCGTTAGACGATAAATCGAGGAGTGAATCCTACCGTTTTTCTTTGACATCTTATTTTTATTGTGTTGTGTAAGTTTTAGGTTAAAAAGTAAGGAGATCAAACTCGCTCTAATTCAATCTATCGAGAAGATTGAGTAACTTCCTAACCCATCAGACAATCCGGAATCATGGACACAATATTGGTACTGTTTGTGAGAAATGACTGAAAAATCTAACCACTCGCCCTTTCTATAAATTTTTCTTTATTTCGGCGAAGAGAGGGAGTTTGAAAAAATGGAGAGAGGAGGAGAAATGAGTCAGCCTGGTAAGGAGGATTTTCTCTTCGTAAGGCTCCTCATGAATTCCTCTAACCGAGAAAAGGATATCCCTTTAGAACATCATCCGCTTAAGATACCACCCACCCGGGCATACCCAAATATATAATCCTCTACACATATTTTATTTTAAGTATACTCTATCATTTTATTTATAAAAAAAATTATTGATTTAAGTGTCGGAAGATAAATAGGGGAATAAGTTTTGTCATTTTTTGCTAAATTCTCATTTTCTATTGTGTTGTGTAGATTCTAGGTTAAAAAGTATATGGATCGGACCTATTCTAATTTGACCTACCTGAAAGATATAATAACTCTCTAACCCATCAAATAATTTAAATTTATTGACGTAACCGTTAAAATATGCTCACATATAAAATAGATTTATAATAAATTTTATTTTCCACTATAATTACAAATTTAATAGATAGAAAATGAAATATAATTTATAACTTATTCATAATAAAATTACATGGGTCAATAATTACTATTTATATAATATTGGACCGACTTACCACTTTCCCATTGAGTTATTAAATGCCTATATTTGCCATTTTATATTATTTTTTATTACTATTATTTATAAATATAAAATAGTGCTTGATTAATTATTATTAATTGTTATTTTTGACTTATTTATTATACTAGTGATCGGATTTTTTTTTCCCCATTTTGGATTGCCTTTTGGAAATGCAGATTTTGACGATCAAAGTTTGATGTAAAATCTAAAATTAAAAAATTTTGATATTTTTAATCAATTAATTAAGAGATATGATCGCTAACCTAATATTTCTGCCAGACTTTGCGCCAGTTTTTGCCGTACTCTTACGAATCTCCATCTGAATCGAATACTCTGTAATCCAAGCTCTTTTTCGTTCCAAATTTATACCATGCCTCGAATTGGTTGTCTCAGTTTGTGAGAATTGGTCTTGATACCCTAGAGGGCTAGAGGCTGCAGCAGAAAAATGGCCGGCGGTAGCCATAAAACTTCATCCAACAAACCCCATCCTTCCTCGTCATCTTCCTCTCGCAAATCCCGTTGGGAGTCAAACGCCGGCAAAAGCAACCTTCCGTCGGATGCAAAATCCGCTCCATCGGGCGGCGCCGACGACTTCAAACCCATCACGAACAAACCCTCTTCTAATCCTACTTCTGACAAACCCACCCCGAAACGCCCTCTTCCTAACCCTAGTCCTGCGCAACAGAAGCCCCAAAACGAACCCGTCCCACACTCCGGCGCCGCTGGGCCAGTCCTACCTCCCGGACTTCCACTTCAGGGCCCAGATTCCGTTTCTATGCGCCCACCACCACCGCCTCCGCCGTCCTATGGTTTTCACATGCTTGATCGGCGGACAATTGTCCTTGCTGATGGCAGTGTCCGATCGTATTTTGCTCTGCCCCCGGATTACCAGGATTTTGTTCCCACCCCGCGGCCGTTGGACCCGATGGTTAGGATCCGGCCGGACCGATTTCCAATGTTCGGGCCGATGAGCCCAGATGGTTTTCGGGACAGGGATGAACAGTTTGGGTGGAATAAGAGTCAGGATTATTGGAAATCCTTGGGGCTCGATGGGCGTGGTGGGCCTGAAGGTTCTATGAAGAGGAAATATGGGGAGGAAGAGGAGCGAGTAAGAGATGGACAGGATGAGCTTGCTAGGAAAAGGCAGCAGCTTTTGCAGTATGCGAACGTAGGGGCTAATTTGGGGGAAGGGAATAGTTTCTTACCCGGTACAAGTAGCCCGTTCAGGAGGGATGAAGAATTTAGGTCGTCGAAATATGTGAGAACTGGTGGGGGTTATGATAATGTAGGTCTTAAGCTTGATGTTG
This sequence comes from Nepenthes alata, assembly GCA_028571085.2. NCBI lineage: Eukaryota > Viridiplantae > Streptophyta > Magnoliopsida > Caryophyllales > Nepenthaceae > Nepenthes > Nepenthes alata. The sequence continues at coordinate 3,148 of JAOVVI020007714.1, forward strand.
ACCCCGCCGCTCTGAAGAAGGCCTTTCTTCATTTTGTCAAGCTGATCAATGAGAATGCTAACCAAAGAAAGAATTACTTGGAAAATGGGAAGCATGGGCCACTTCAGTGCATCGCATGTGGCAGGTTTGATAAAATTGGTTTAGATGCTTTTTGTCTCAATTAGTGTGCATTTATGCAGCTTGTTTTCTGAATAATTCGTTAATGCTGGATGAAATTATAGTGGTATCTGTTTCATGGGTTCAACTAGATATGCAAGGTGTAATAATTTGCTTGGAGATGGAGTTATTTTAATTATCACGTTTGCTTGTCTGGACTAAAGCGTATCCTTATAATTAACTATTCTGCTAATTAGGAATCATCAATATCTCCCTATTTGGTGCTGTTGGCTGGAGCACGCAAAACTTCTGGATTGCTGATGATTTATATGTTCAATTTTGAGATACCATGTTTGACTTTGGTACTTTAGGATAATCTTGAAGTTTCATTTGCTGTGTGTTGTCAACCTACTCATTGGTTTGAAGTTTTCTTTTCTATAAAAATATTTTGCTAGCTGCTTGTAGAATGTTTCTTGGTTGCTAGTTCCCTGTTTTTGGTAATGTTGATGGCTGAACCATCATAATATATGAGTGTGGACTTTATGGGCAATCATTTCCTGTTTTATCTGTGCTGCCTTTTCTCTAACTGTGAATATTGGGAATCGAACTGTGTAGTTGCTCCCTGTCAAGGACTATCTATTTCCTAGTTTCCTTAGCTTAATCTCTTACAAATAGATTTTTTTTTTCTGAACAAAATTGCAGAAAGTTTGGCTGCTAGTGTTACAAACAAATCTCGGACACCTTGCTCAGCTTTGATGAAACTTGATGCTGGTTTGAATATCATGTTGGACAATTCAGTGAATTGGCCGTTTTTTCCTTGTTTTAGCTGGGTTGATTGGTAATGAACAAGGGGTTAGTGTTATGGCTGCATTGCCTGAAATGCATTGAGAGAACTGTAAAACAAACAATTGAGGGGATGGAGGCTTTTTATGTTTTGTTTTTGGAGAAGTGGATTTGAAGGAAACCACCCAAATATATTTCTTGATTAGACGAGAAAAAGAAGGGGCTCAAGTCTATTTCTGCTGAGATTTTCTTTTCTCCAGAAAGGGGGAATTGTGAAGTTAAAAGAGAATAAAGTGCCCAATTGGAACTCCTTTAGTTGAATTTCATTGATGTTGTGCCTATCATTTTCCTTTTTTCTCATCTATTGATTCATTTCCTTGTTTATCTCTAGTCTGCCTTTTTGCTTCATAACTCTCTATAATGGGTGGTACAACCCTATCTGAACTTATAGCCCTTCTTTGATTTGTGAAAGAAGCTTATTTTTTGTTGATCATATGTTGAACTGTTTCCTTTCTTTGAATGATTAATCGTATGATTAATTGTATGGCTTTTCATATATTGATATGCTCTTATAGAAAGTCTCTCTATAATATAAGAGTAAGTTTTCATAAATTTAATTTTATATAGAATCCATGTTTTGGGAGCCTAGTGCATTGGACAACCTCTTTACAGGGATGAAACTTGGCCTAATGGTGAGATTCTATTGTGATACTGGCCATGGAATGGAACAACGGAAACAATCTCTCAGCATTGTAAGGGTGAGTAAGCAATCCTCTAAAGGGTTGCAATGTGGGAAGCTTTGTGAACTAGGCTGCCCATTTTTCTTTAAATTGTCATTGCACAGGAATGGGTGGCTGCTGTTTCTTTCAATTGTTTATGCTCTGGAGCCAGCTACAAGTAGCTTTTATAGTATGGGAATTCTTGCCACAAGCATTTGTTGCTTTAATTATTGCCTTGCTTAAATAAATTATGAGAAGGGATGTGATTAGAAATTTAACTGTATGTAGTTGAAAGGGACATTTTCCCCTTAGGCATGCTTGAAATTCTCATGTACTTGTCATATGTTGAGGTACATTGAGCGTTTTGATCTGTTAAATGGTAGCGAAGATGTACACTGAATGATGTTCATAAAAGAAATGCTCTTCAGGTGGAGGACAAAGCTGCGGCTGTTATCTTTAGCACAACTTGTTCTGTTGCTAATCTAAACATTTTGATGCCCATAGCATTTAAATTATAATTGCCGTGATTTGTTTATGAAACTCTGTATCCCAGAGGGGCCTTTTTTTATCTAGCATTTTGGAGATCATTTTCCCAAATTATTCATGTCTGAAGTAATATCTCTGTCAGATCAGTTACACCTTGATTTGCTTTTAAATAGTTGTGGTATATCATGAAATGAGTTACTGTAAGATATGTCCATGTACTGCAAGTTGTCAATATAGTCTCTTGCAATCTCTGGTGAAATTTCGGATGAGATTGGCCATATAAGTTTAATTAGGGGCAAAGTTTTATGGATGACCAAGTCTTCCAAGAAACATCTTTTGTTGTTTTCTTTGAAATAATTTTGGTTTGGAGCTGGTAGTGATGTACGCAAAGTTCATTCTTGAAGTTCAAGCATATATTTGAATAAAAAAGAAATTTTAGAAAGTGATTTATGACAAATTCTAATCAATGGAAAATAATTATGATATGAACATACTGATTGCAACTTCATCCTATTTCTCCTTCTCTTGCTTCTTACTTGAATCACTTTCTACCACCACCTCCTCTGATAATGTCCGATCCACTGCCATGCATAATCTATATTAGTTAGCTCAAATCCTTATTTTCTCTATCGTCAGATCACTGCCACAAGAAGAAATGCCAGAAGGGACATCCCAAAAATGATTGCCTCGAGCAATGAATGCCTTTGTCTGTGTATGGACTGTACTTGGGAGTTGATTTCTTTGCTCTTATCTTCATCTCCTTTCTCTTTCTCTTTCCCCTTTTATTTCCTTGTTAAGTTGGTATTATGGTTTCTTCTCAAATGCTTTGTCATGTACGGAAGACTCTGATCCTTGGACTTCGGAGCAAAACATGCATTAGGAAAAGGTGCTGGCAGAAATTTTTTTTTAACACGGTATTTTGTGGATACTTCTGCATGCAGACTGCAGAGAGATTAGCATTTACCTGTGTGTCCACGTGTATTTTGGCTGAGAAATCTTCTAGTTAGATCTCATTTTCTTTTCTGTCTTAGTTATTGTATGTTCTAGTGGTGCTTATCATGTGAATTGGTAAGAGATGCAATCTTATTTCTTATCTTAGTAAGTATAAGTTCAGTTTTGCCAAGTTGGGCTACAAATTGCTTGCATGAACTCTAGTGGTGCTTATCATGTGAATTGGTAGGTGATGCGATCTTATTTCTTATCTTAATAAGTAAAAGTTCAGTTTTGCCAAGTTCGGCTACAAATTGCTTGCATGAACCCTTTTAGTTATGCATGGCCCCTGCTACTGTTCAGAGCTGCTGAAAGAAGATTTTTTGATCCCTCATATCCTTCCATCCGTTCTAGAATTCTTAAATTTTATGTGTTTTGGTTGCTTCAAGCTTGTATGCATCTTGTTGAGATGACTCCCTTTTAATGATTATTTTAGTTGTTTCTTTGTGTGAATTGCTGGACTTGTACTATGGGAGTAAATACTTTTGTCTCCTTTTTTGGAATCATCTATAGATTTTTTGGATCTCTTCAGCAGAGTTTCGGAATCTAATCTTAGGCAGGATGTTTCTTTTCCTCATGTTCTTTTTCCCTTGTCAGTTTTGGCACCGAAGACTAGTTTCTGAGTTTGGACGTCTCTTTTCATTACCTCTTCTTCAGTGCCAATTATGTTGTGTTTGTCAATTCTGCATTTGATGTTATATGGCTTGCGTTGCTTGGGGAAGGGGTGGGTTAAGATGAGTTGGTTGAATTGTTATGGCTGTTCTATTTTTTATAGCTTTTCTTCTCTGTTTCCAGATGCTCGTCTCTGTCATGTGACAACCTGATAAGGAAGCTACCTTGCATTGTTTTCCTTCTAATCTATCGATTAATCTGAAAATTTACTTTCATCTATGTTTGAATGCTGAATGCTGACTCTTGAATTGTTTACTTACGGATTTGTCTGAATGCTGACTCCTGCATCCAGAATTGTGTACTGGCTTACAAGTCCATATCCTGTTTTTGTTTATTTCCTTTTCTTTTCTTTTTTTTGGAGAATTTATTGGTGAATACAAACTGTGTTATTAGAATCTTTTTCTAAGATCTAATTGGATTTCACCAGTTGTTTCTATCAGGCTCTACAGTTCCCAGATATGATGGGTTGGCTTTTAACTTGAAAACGATGTTGAAGACATGACTTTTTCTTGGTTATTAACTCTTTTGTTGCTAGGCTACCCATGGGTTCAATCTCCATTAATTCCTTCTCCCCAAGCTGCCTAGCAAGGATTGAGAAAAAGAATTTATAGCTGCTGATATGTTGGTCAGAAAAAAGTCCTGTTTAATTCTTAGTTGCTGGCGCATTTGTTGCTGGTTCAAAAAATGTATTTTGGTATAAATCATATCATGTGGTGTTCTGCCTGGTAAGAATTGGTGGTGTGGACTATTTAAGCACATTTTCACCTGCACACAACAGTGGAAGTTATACTCTTATTGACCTCAAATGGGATGCTTCCCATTATTTTGTAGCCTTACATATGGCTAATCTAGGGCTGGAAATTGGTAAGTAGCTACTAATACAAGATTAGTTTGTTACATTTAGAGGGTTTAGGATTTTTGCATAATTATAATTATTTTTCTTGATTTGACCTTGTGATCTGCTTTATCCATAGACATGTTCACGGGTTAATTCATTTGCTGCGTATTTCTAAGAAGCAGTCTTGTTTTTCTTAGCTAGCTTCTGATTGTTGACAATCAGTCATAGTGACCCATGGTTACTCATATTGTAATATGTGGTTTTCTTTTTATTTGTCAACTTAATGACTGGTGGATTCTGAGGGTGGCTTTCTTCTTATATGCTTGTGAATTGTGACTCAAGTTAGTAATTTGTTCCCTGACACTGGACAAGTAGTGGGAGTGATATTAACGATGTCTGATTGTGTTTCTGCCCATAGGACTTAAAGTTCTTTTTGTTTCTAACTATAGTTTATTCTGATAGGTGTTATCGCTCTGTGAAAAACATTTAGGGAATATCTAGATGGTGGTGGTTTCCACCACGTGCTTGTCAGGAACATCTGTGTTTTCTGTATTTGTGAGTTCATCATCTGTTATTGGCTGGTTGTTCTGGTTTCGTGCTTTGTTTGCTTTTGAAAATGAAAGGCCATATTGTTTTTTATTTTAACTTAGTTAGATCTAAAAGGTCCTATTTTTTTCGGTGTTAAATAATCTAGGTGTGAGTGTCAGCTTTACGTGTTAGCTATATTACTCAGACCCAGGTGACAGTCTTGTAACCTAGGTTGAGTAATCCTGTTCTCTGCTTTAACATGTGATTTTAGTGATCCTACTCACTGAGTATGATCGAAAACGTATCGATTCTCCCTGTGACTGCCCAGTTATTCTCCCTGAGGTAGGCTTTATTTTTCCTCAATAATGTTTAGTCAAAACCACTTCCAATGTAAAGTAGGCACCTTTCCTGAGCGCACCTGTTCATGTGCAACCATGCACGTAAAAAAAATTAAAGAAAAAAATTCTCCATGCCTTTTCCTTTCCTTCTATCCTATTACCATCCTGGTGTTGCTTTACCTTGCTTTTTCCTATCCAAGAAAAAAGCTGCTACACGAATGAGCAACTTTACTCTACAGTCACCTTTCTTCTTTTTGAGGATATTCAGTTCTCTGTGGCTTGGTCTAATCAAAGAATGATCTATCAAATTCCTTCTAACTGGCTGACTTTGCTTTTTGTTTTTGCATAGTTTATGCAAGACTCTTCTTTTTTAAAGTAAGAGACTTTAATTTTGTGCATTTTTTGACAATTCAAGATGGCCAATGTGGGGAAAAATAATGGATCAGGAGGGTATTCTTTACCCCAGAAAGTTCTGCAATTTGGCTCCCACCATCTCTTTCATCCAGTGCCAAAACTGACTGGATATTTGATGTCTTTGCTTCAGCATCACCATTTCATTTTGGGCTAGATCCTCTACAATTCAATTGGCACATCTTGCTGTTTTTGAATTCAGCTTGCCCATTCAATGCGCTAACCTTCTTTTGAACCCTATTACTCAGTTTTGAATTAAGATTGAGCATTATATTATATAACATGAGCAAAATAGATGCTAGTTCTTTCCACCAACGTTGAAGGTGTAAAATTGGGCACTTGAGATAAAGAGGAATTTTTCGTTGCTTCCTTTTATCCTGCACTATGGGGTCCAGACAGCACTTGTTTCCCCTGGAAGGCAGGTGCACTTCCTAAGGAGACCTTTTTATCTTTGAAAGCAGTTTGAGAGTTGAATCTAACTTTTGGTAATCTTCTGTGATGGGATCTGTCTTGCAAACTTGTGTCCTGCGCAGAAATAATCTTGAATTCACCAATCACATTTAGAGAGAGATGTCAAGGAAACCTTGCGTGGCAGTGGGGAATTTGAGGGGTATGCAATGTTTGCATTGCTGTTGCTATTATTTGGTATAATTGGGCTCAACGAAATGTAGTCATTTTCAGGGATGATGATCTTCAGTGCTGGATTTTTAGTTGGGTTGGGTATTTCTGTAGTGCTGTTTGAATTCAGCATCTTCTGTTTATGTCAACCTTTTCCTGAATGTTTATATATCTTCTTTGTTTGGTTGCTAGGATGCTTGTTTGTATAATGTTTTGTCAGTGCCTCTTGGCAAAAATTAACATCTATTATTAAAAAAACATCACATGAAAAGTAAGCTTCCTCTTTTGTTTCACATGTCATTTCTAACTTGATTCATTGACATATTTGAATCATTAATATTGCTGAAGCAGGAAGTCTTGTGAACCATTTCTTATTTTTCATGGTTAGAGGATTGTATAAGATTTTGGCTTACCTTATACCCATATAGGTTTTTAGCTCCTTCTTGGCGTTTGTTACCTTATGGTATTAGAATTTGGAAATATTTCTTAAAACAGATCATTGTTCTTCATGAAAAAAGCTTGGTATTTCTTCGACTCATAGTCTCCAAGAATTTAATCTTTCTAGCTATGGACTTTTTTCCAGAATTCAGGCGGTTTTTTTTCTCGGTTTTTGGGTTATGTAAACTCCAGTTCTGGAGTTATATATCAATATCTTTATCTCTGCCAGCAGTTTTCAATTTCCTTTTGAATTTAAGTAATTTTCTGTGCACTTGTTTTTTTTTTTTAATTTCAAGTATGAATGATGTAGTATTGCTATCCACCAGGGTGTCCTAGTGGAAGGCATGACCACCTTCCATTGGGGAGTTGGTTGGTACAAGCCTCACGAGAGGCAAAAAGTAGTGTAGATTCCCCCCTTTCCCACATTGATCAGATAAAAATAAGGAAACTATGTGGTAATGAATGCTGTCCTGTCAATTTGAATCTTATTCTTTAAGAGGGAAATATGACATTTCCCTTACCTGTAGTTGCATAAAATGGAATGATGACAGGGCAGAGACGTCCGGGTGGCAGTTCCTTGTTAAGTGGAATATATCATTATCGCAGCTGATGATTTGATAAAACTCTTGCATCCCAAATTGAGTTCCTAAATTGCTAATGCAGAGATTTGTAGTAAAGGATTAATTTTTGTTGCTGATTGTGCTTCTCCATTTTTACCTATTAGAGAAGTCAAGGTGGGGAGGACAAGTAGTTTTGCATCATTTTTAATATACAAAGAGCAATGATTACATTATTTCCCAAAAAGTAGAATTTGGGGAAATATTATTTTAATACTATTTTATTTTAGGGAAGCTTGTATTTGTTTTGATTAACCTATATAATTTGGGTTCTGGGGAATATTTTTTTGTATATTCTATTACGTTTTTGTACGCTTGAATTTTCTCACAAGCTGGCAATTGGAACTTTTATTGTTTGGCTTTCATATATGAACTTTTGAGTATTCTATGAGAGCTGATGTTGATTGATTCACTGTCCAACACTCTCTATATTCGAAATTACAGGTCTTCAAAAGATTTTCCAGATATGCATGGTCTTATTATCCACACGTACAGCTCAGATAATGCTGATCTGCGTGTAGAACACTTGGGCTTGCACAAAGCGCTCTGTGTCTTAATGGGGTGGAACTACTTTAAGGCTCCTGATAACTCAAAGGCTTATCAGTTTCTACCAGCTGAAGAAGTTGCAACATACCAGGATGATTTGATTATGTGGCCACCTACGGTGATCATTCACAATACAAATACTGGAAAGGGTAAAGATGGGCGCATGGAGGGTTTGGGAAATAAAGCAATGGATAGTAAAATGAGAGGTATAATGTGCCTCTTAACTATTTATAGTTTCAACCAATTGTGTGCAAGCGCCCTTGTGTGGATTTGTTCTGGTTTCCATTCCTCCTCTGTTCATCTTTTGTTAGTTTCAGCCGGCTGAACTAAAAAATATTTCATGATGCTATAGTTTCTGGCATCATCTAACTTATTGAGAAATAAGTGGAAGACATCTTCTTTTAGCACTTCTGAATGACATATAAATTCATATAATCCTGCAGTATACACTCTCCAGAGATTAACTTCTGGAGGTCTTTACATGTGTTTTTTATAGTTTCTTCGGCAGAACATATACCATGGTTGGTTCATTCAGAAATCATTTGGAAGCCACTTCCCTTATTTTACTGAAATAGATTATTTAATACCCTAAAAATATTCCGGATCAACTAGTCTTGAGACTAATAATGTCTTAATCCTAAATTCAAAAAAACCATTTTGAAATCTCTCTATATTTTGATCTCTCTTTTTTCTCCTCGTAAACCAATTTAAATCATGGCAATTGCTTCAAGCAGTTAGCTTTCTTTCCCCAAATATCTTGCCTTAGAATAGGCATTCTCTTCCTATCTTCTTTCCTGCTCTGTCTGCCATTGTGTCATGACTTCTCCCTTCTCCTACACTGTTTGTTGGGGCAAACTTAGTTTCCAGTGTTGGTTTGTAAAGGCTGAGGTAAAAGTAAATTAGTAACTGAGAGCTGAGAGCTGAGTATGAAAAAATTGGGGTTCTGAGAATTGCCTGATTGACTTACATTGAAAATGTGATGATCCATGTCATGCATGTATTTATGAGAGCTGAGAGACTGAACATGAGTTTCACATCTTAAGATTTTCCCTAGTGAACTAAAGAACTAAAATTCTTAGATTAGTATGTAATTCCTGTGCTTGATTCCCAGGTTGTTTCTGTGGCAAATTCTAGCCTATCGATGCTGTTAGGATAATATTTGCTGAATTGGGTCTTTGGGTTTGGTATAGACAGTTTTATGAGTGCAAATACCCATCATAGAACTTCATGAAATGTGCAGTATGATCCATTTATCCCCTCCCTCTCCTGTTAGTTTTTTTTCCTCCTGCCCCGGGTGGGGGGGAGGGGGTTAAGATCCATTGAGTTGTGTCTTGGAAAACATCTAGATGATTGGCTTAGTTGATTTAAATTTTGGTATGTGTAAAAAATGTCTGTATTTCGTCTTCGTTGCATTTGTTCTTTCTTCTTTTGGGGGTGGGGGTTGGGTATGGCGGGTAAGAATGGGTTCTTTTTTTCTTTGTATGCATATTGCAGATGACAAATTGATTTTGCATGGCTGGAGGATTTTTTTGTTAATTAACAAATTCTAAATATTTGATCTTATTCGTCATTCCACTTGATAGATACATAATAAGATTTCTTAAGGTTTGATTTTCTTCATTTGGTGAGCCAATATCTTTTAGCTGTACATTACATGCTTTTTTGGTCACATTCTTTAGTTTTGGAATCCCTTTGGCAGGCACTTTTGCACTTTAAACGAATATAAAGAATCCCTTTGGAATCCCTAAGCTTGCATTAGGTAGATGATGTTGCTGTACTGCATTTGTTTCAATAAATGGAGCCCCCATACTTTTCGCAAAAGCTCTGTGACTGTTGATATAAATTGCTTAGTGTACCAGTTTTCTTCCTTCTCTCTTTTGTCTGGTGGCTTGGTGCATGGAGCCGATGTTTGTGTTTGGAGATGAATTGCTACTGTTGAAAACTGGAACGAGGTGGGGCCAAATGATATATTGAGTTACTAGAACATATGATATGACGACTGGAAGAAATAGGCAATTGCATGATTTTGGTATTTATTGAAAGAAAAACATGTAGAGAGAAGGAAAGAAATAATTGATGAAGGAAGTTGTAAAGTAACTCTTTAGTCATGAAAAAATAGAGGTGAGAACTGCACTAGGGGCTGTGTGCACTTGTTGGAGATTGTGCTCTATTGGGGGATTTTATTACTAGAGATCCTTCACATTTGTCAATCATGAAGGTCTTTTTTTTTTGGGGGGAGTTGATTTTTGTGGAATCCAGTATTGCCGTGGAGACTGGTGAAGCTTTGGTGTCTATTACTGAATTTCTGGAGGGTGATTTAAAGTTGTTTATTTCTTAAATTTCTTGGAGAATGTGTAGATGGCAGAGGATAAATTTAACAATTTTATGTCCCAGAGTACCTGTTTCAGACTTTCATCTTTTGATTACCTTGGCATACTATCGTTCCAAAGTCATTGGAAGGATAGAGATGTTGTATCTTACTTATGATGTATTTAAATGCTAACTGTCTCCGCACCATATTCAAATAACACCTTGAGAAAACATTGTTTTGAGATTGAAAAATATGTAGAGTAGATTAAATTCAAAGGTTGGAAATTCTTGTTTCTTCGTTACTGCAATATCATAGGTTGGGATAAAACATCTCAACATACCCAGGTATCAAATGTGATTTTCTTTCTTGTTTCCAGTGTTTTAGGTGAGGTTTTCGCCTTAGATGGGAAAACTGCACTCGTTCTCCCCTATTGTTTAACTGTGATTTTTTTTTTTAATTTTCCTAGATTTCATTGGCTTATCACCAAGTCTTGTTTTCTGCTTTGAATCAGTCGGTATAATTGCTCCTTTTTTTTCCATTTTTTTGGCTTTTCCCCTGCAAAGTATAGGTTATAAAGCCTCTCTTCTCAAATATCCTTTGGTTCTTCATCTAATATCCTATTTAATACCAGTTATGCATGTGTATCTACGTATGCATAGTTGTATGAGTAGTGTCATGTCCTAGAAGCATGGGAGATCATCTTAGTCTCTGTCCACATATATGATGATGCCTACCATGGTAGCACTTTCCAGTTGCTAATTGATGTGGCAAGTTTTCAGGGAATATTCTGGTTCTTGCGAAGTTGGCCAACTTTTGGATTCCAAGATGATAAGTATTGATACCGAAAGCCTAGGGCGATTTCCTAGGTCTGACTTGATTGTTGTATCTCAGCGGTACCACAATGCTTCTACACTTCAAACTGAAGTTTTCAACACGGTTACATGTTTAGTAGTATATTGTGTGCATCAGAATTCTGAGCTTTTAAGAAACAAAAGATACCCACAGGAAGTGAATCTGAAATGAGATTGGCAAGATGCATGAGTGATATAACTCTTAAAGATAATTGAACTAAGAGAACACATCTGCTGCAACTTAGGTGTAGCACTATCAAAGAAAAAATATATATATTTTTTTCTTTTT
>JAOVVI020007715.1:0-14677 GCA_028571085.2 Nepenthes alata
GTCGTCGGTCACATCAAAACATACCTCTACATCTTCCTCACCACAAGTTTCTAAGACCATCAAACTAATTAGAGAAAGTGAGCATGTGGGGTCTACTGTTGAGGAAGTGACAGAGGTCGTTTCCATTCTAACCCCACTTCTTGCTTTATATGGTGTTCCAGCCGTTCTGACACCGTTGTCCGAAGAGCCCCTGCCCAACATTGCGACAACTTTTGCTGAAGGAACCTCTTGGATGAGTGAGATTCATTCTAGTGAGACTTTAGGGATGCCATTACTTGATGTTGATACTGCAAAGGAGCATTCTCCCAAGCCCCCAGAGCCCGAGGTCCACATAGAGATTGAGACCGATGATCAAACCATTACGTTGGACGTGCCATTAATGGGTGAGGTCGAAGAGGAAGAGGTGGATGTCATGCCTGAGGAAGTTGAGGAAGAGGTAAAGGTGGTTGATATAGAGTCTCCAAGAACCGAGGCCCAAATTGTTCTGGAGACTCATATGGACGATGCGACTTGTGGAAAAATTTCTGTTTCTAGTGCAACCACCTGAAATCTTCTTTAATTTCCAAATCATCCCCTTTCTTCTGTTAACTGACTTTAATTCCCTTTCAATTCTAAGAAATCATAGGTCGTCTTGCTGACGTTGTCAAAGGATTTGCTCATGACTATATGAAAAATGAGAAGTTTCAGATTGTTGAGGGGCGTATCTCTGAACTTGAGCGTGATTTGGCTGATATGAAGCAAAGACATGGCCTCCTCAGAGAGAAGTACTTCAAATTTGAAAGTCAGTTTCGTTCTTCCATTCGTTCAGAGGACGTCATAAAGATATCGGAGCACAGCTACTGCGAAGGTATTGACTTATGCAAACACATTGTTAAAATTTTGGCCCCTAACATTCCTGTTTCTACTCTTCCTCAGAAGAATGCCAGTGCCAGCCATACTTCTAAGATGTTGTACCTTCCTAAGGATGATGTTGATTCTTGGGAACCTATGCAGAAAACTATTGAGTATCGTCCTTCTTTGTAACTGATCAGACTTTTATATATGTAATCATTTTTCTAATCAATAAAATGTATTTATAAAATTTGACTCTTTCTCTTTTTTCTGGTTGGACATTTTATATGTCCGACTCTATGTATTACTGAAATTAAATCTGACTTATGAGACATATTTGTAATTTAAGTTTTTTTTTTTAAAAAAATCATGTTCGGCCAATGATACTACCTTGAAGATCTTTGCAAGCATGCTTCTAAGGAAGCCTCCCAAGTTTTCAGTCCTTGACCTAGTCGAGGCCGCTTGATGACATGACCAAGTTTTGAGTAACAACTTCGTTTGAGTCGCTCAATTACATGATCGAGTTTTCTAGACCGATAAGTATGGTCCTCGGTGCAGATAAATAAACTTCATCTGACTTAGAGGTAACCTAAGTTATACAATGTAATGAAAAATAAGTAAGCACTAAGACAAATAATAGAAACTAAAATTTTATTAATAAATTTTTACATTGGTACAAGCATTCCATATAATACAAACCTTACCTGTCAGTACATACAATTATTGAAAGTATTTTTTAAGATGACAAGCATTCCATGTTCAAAGTACTAATCTGTCATTTTAGGTTCGTAACTTGTACGCCCCATTTTTAAAAATGGCCGAGATTAGGAATTATCCTTCCCAGTTAGGTGAGAATTTGTTCTGATCGGTATCTTTTTCCGTGGCTTCAATGCTCCATAACACTAGGTCTTTCACATCAAGCTGTCGTGCCTTTACCTTTTTATTGTAGTACCTAGAAATTTTTTATTGATATGTCACTGTCCGCAAGCATGCCTCATCCCGAACTTCTTGAAGTAGATCAAGATTTTTTTAAAATCTTTGGGAGTTGAAATGTGAATCAAAAGATTTTACCTGAAGGCTAGGGAGCCCGATTTCTATTGGAATAACAACCTCAATCCCGTAGTACAAACTGAAAGGAGTTTCACGGGTCGGTTCTTTGGGTGTCGTCCTATATGACCAAAGGACGGATGGAAGTTCATCCACCCATAAGCCTCCAGTATTTTCAAATTTCGTTTTTAGACCATGCAGTATTATACAGTTGGTAACTTTCACTTGTCCGTTACATTGCAGATAAACGACGAAAGTGTGAACCAATTTTATCTTTAAACTGGCACAATATTTTGTGAAGTGTTTTCCGATGAATTGGGTTTTGTTATCAATCACAATAATTTCAGGTATACCAAATCTACAAACAATATTTTATCGGACAAATTTGATTGCATTTTGCTCGATTATTTTGGCGAGTGGTACGGCTTGGACCCATTTTATGAAGTAGTCAATTTCGACTATAATAAATTTTCTGTCCTAATGCCACCGAAAATGGTCTGAGGATGTCAACTTCCCATTATGCGAACGGCCATGGTGACTGCAGAACTCGGAGTTATGTGTGTGGTTAATAGGTGAGGTTCCCATACATCTAGCAGTTTTCACATTTTCGGATGAAATCCATTGCATCATATTTCATAGTGGGCCAATAATATCCTTACCTCATGAGTTTGAAAGTAAGATTTTTGTTACCAATGTGGGATCCACAGATCCGAAGTGTACTTCACCAAGGGCGTGCTCGGCCTCTTCTTGTGTAAGATACCGTAGATATGGAATTGAGTACCCTTATCGGTATAACTTTTCATCCATAATGATATACCATCCCACTATCTTTCTTAGACGCTTAACTTCATCTAGATTTTTTGGTAAAGTGTCGTCGGACAGATACTTCACATAGGGAGTCATCCAATTATCAGAATTAGTTACTTACATGGCTTCTTGTTGTGGGTCATTGATGCTAGGAACTTTAAGAATTTCACGTAATTCTCATACGTACTGTTCTGGATCTCCCGTGGCAGCAGTCCTTGCTAATCTATCTGCTTTCCCATTTTCTCCTCTTAGAATGTGAATCATTTCCACATTATCAAATATAGAAATCAAATTTTGGACTTTGGAGAGATTGGAAAAGTAGTAGATTGATAGTATCAAAGTTTTCTTGAACTTAATTAATAACCAGTTCCGTGTCACTGTATACTATAAGATTTGTGGTCGAGCACTCTTTGGCTAACCCAACAAGTAGTGCTTCATACTCGGCCATATTCATTGCTAGAAATCCAACGGTCATTGAATATTTTATTTCTGACCCATCGGGTGTTCTTAGCACCACTCTGACTCCACAACCAACTTATATTGAAGAGTCATCCACGTGTAAAATATAGGTTGGAATACTTTGGGGACTATCGGTCTCAGTAGTATCAATGGTGTCCAGAATTGGTGTTATCGTTTCAACATTAAAGTTTGCGAGAGCCTGTCCTTTCAAGGACGACCTCAATCAAAATTCTAAGTTAAACTCTCCTAATTCAATTACCCATTTGACCAATCGTCCTGACACATCTGACTTTTGCAGAATTTCTTTTAATGGTTAGTTTATCAGGACAATAATTTTGTTTACCTGGAACTATGTTCAAAATTTTCAGATGAAATATAAAAGTGCATGAGCCATCTTCTCAACACGAGAGTAATGAGTTTCTGCGTCAGTCAAGATTTTGCTGACGTAATATACAGGTTGTTGTCTGTCGGATATTTTTTGAATCAGGACCGAACGTAAGGTAATTTCAGATACATCCGGATATATGAATAACTCCTCACCCTATTGTGGAAAAGTTAACAGTGGTGGGTGAGAAAGATTCGCTTTGAATTTTTAGAAAGCAATTTCTCATTCTAAAGTCCACTGAAAGCCTGCGGTCTTTGTGCCTCTCAATGCCTTGAAGAACTGTAAGTACTTATCGGCTGATTTAGCTAAAGATCGTGAGAGTGTTGACAATCTTCCAGTTAGTTTATGGACTTTCTTTATCGTCCGAGGAAGATTCAAATCCAATATAACCTTAATCTTTTCTGGATTGGCTTTTATTCCTCGATGTGAAACAATGAAGCCTAAAAATCTTTCCGAGGTTACTCCAAAGGTGCATTTGGTTGGATTAAGTTTCATTTGGTATGTCCTCAGGACATTAAACGACTCATCCAGATCACGAATATGGTCATTCTGTAATTTGCTCTTCATGATCATATCGTCCACGTATACTTTTATATTTCGTCCGATCTATGCCTCAAACATTTTGTTGACGAGACGCTAATAAATGGTACCAATATTTTTCAGACCGAATGACATAACTTTATAACAATATGTCCCCTGATCAGTCATAAAAGTCGTATGTTCTTCGTCCTCTGAACTCATCTGGATTTGGTTATAACTCGAGTAAGCATTCATGAAACTGAGCAATCCGTGTCCAGAAGTAGAGTCCACGAGCAATTCAATTCTTGGTAATGGGAAGCTATCCTTCGGACATATTTTATTAACGTCGATAAAATCAACGCTCATTCTCCACTTTCCATTACTTTCATATTTAATAATCAGTTTGGATACTGAACTTCTATGATAAATCCAGCATCTATAAGTTTCTTCACTTCTTCTCGAATAGAAATCGACTTTTCGACCAAGTAGTTCCTTCGTTTTTGTCGAACAGATTTATGACCGGGATCTAAGCCCAACTTATGAATCATTACTCCGATTGGTAATCTTGGCTTGTCGCTAGGTATCCAAGCAAAGACGTTGGGATTTTTTTTAATGAAATCAATAAGTCGACTTTGAAATGGTTCGGACAAAGAACTCCCTATCTGAATGTATTTTTCAGGGTCATTCGGATTCAATGGAATCTTATCTGATGATTCTTTAGACAGTGCTTGCAGTAACGTGCTTTCATCATGGAAATTAAGGTCCTAGATCGGTTGACTTGTTAGCGTCTGAATGACTTGAGATAAATAACAAGTTTGCCCAATCATTTGATCGCCTGGGACCTCTCCAATACCAAATGGAGTCAAAAACTTTACCTTTACATGTGGAATAGAAGTCACTGCTCCAAACGTTGTTAAACAAGGTTGTCCAATGATAGTATTGTAAACCAATGAAAAATCTACAACCAAGAAAGAAAGCATCTTGGTGGCTGTCCTCGGATATATGCCCAACGTGACTTCCAATTGGATCACCCCTTGTACGGGTATAGGTTCATTATTCAGTCCGTATAAAGGTCTTTCTAATATCCTCAACTGACTTATTTTTAATCCTAATTTAAAAAATGCATCCAAGTAAAGTAAATTTTTTAAATTTTTATTATCAATAAATACTCGTTTCAGCTGGTAGCTTATGCTACCGTCGAAAATATGTGCAATTACAACCAATGGATCAGAATGAGGAGATGTTACATAAGTTAAATCTTCATCACTAAAACTAATAACATCATCCCTATTATCTATCCATGATTTTTGCGGCCGATGGCCATTTTTGAGCTCTCCGAAATGTCATCCCGAGCAGGTTGTGTGAAAATTATGCTTACAACGCCAGCTGCCACTCGACCTTTTGGCTTCTCGATCTTATCTCCATCTGCTCATTCAGAAGCCTATCTAGATGTTTGTAGAAATCGGTTGAGATATCCCTTCCTGATTAACTCTTTAATCTCTTTCTGTAGAGTCTTACAATCCTCGGTATTGTACCCTCCGCACTGATGGTAATGGCAATACTTTGACTGATCACCACTATTTAGGTTCTTCAATACCTTTGACCATTTAAAGAACTTCTCATCCCAAATTTATATCAAGATATTGGTGTGGGAGTCATTTAAGGGAGTCACATCTTGTAGCCTGAATCCTCTTTTTGGTGCCAACTCGGACTTTTGTTACTTTCTAGATCCTTGGGGACCCATTTTTCTCCTCCGCTGTCTTTTGGTAGGGCTATTCCTTCGGTCATTTTACTTCGTTGGCCTCCTCGACTGCTATATAGGCCTGAACTATGACCTCGACCTCTCTAAATGTCTGAGGGTTCTACTGGGCCATGTACCTAAAAAAGTCGCTGAGTTTCAACACAAATATAAAAGCACTTAGCTTCACTTGCTCAGTGAGCTTAGAAATTTTCCTGGCCTTAGTCGTATATCTGGCCAGAAATTTCCTTATACTTTCATTTGGCCCTTACTTTACTCGAGCCAAATGCTAATATTATTTTTCTTCTCTCCTACTGGTGGTAAACTGAGATAAAAAATTATCAGTCAAATCTTAAAAAAGTTTAAATAGAATTTGGCTGAAGGCTATAGAACCATATTCGGGCATCTCCTTTTAAGGTTAGAGGGAAGCAAAGGCACATTGTTGTCTCAACCAAACCTTAAAAGCTCAGGAGCGTATAGAAGTAATCCAGATGATCCATAGGATCAGAACTTCCATCATATGGCTTCAAAGTTGGCATTTTAAACTTACGCGGAAATGATCGCATACAGATCTCTATAACAAATGGAGACCTCCACAAGTCGACAGTCTTTCCAGCAGTGTCTTCTCCAAAGACACGATTTCAAATTCTGTTGACTTTTTCTTCTATTCGGGGAGGAGCCGCCATCCTTTTCTCAATGAGAAGATTCCTCAACTCATATGAGTTTTGGATGGACTGTGATACTAGACAACTCACAGTCCTTGAAGGACGTTCACTGTGAGAGGGTTCTCCACAGAACGTGGGCTCCCTATCGTCACGAAAATACCGAGTGTTTCTTCTCTCAAAACTATCCTGTCATACTCAAAAATTTAAACAACCTTCAAATCATGACAGGGCTTTTTCGTTTGAGGCTGTTTTAGTCCTGAGGTCATTCTGGTTGTCAATCTTCTTGGAGAGGTATTTTCTTCCCATATTCTTCCTTTTGGATGTGACGGTTTGTGAGCCCAAAGATGGGACACGTTTTGGCCGCTCATTTAATCTTGTACAAATTATTTAGACGGCTTTAGAAATATCATCCGCTTTTGTCACAAATGCTCGTACACAAGGATTAAGATGTTCATCCATCCGATCAACAATGGGAGGACTGTTGCCACCTGAAGTGGCCTCCCTAACTGGGATACTAACTTGTACTCTAGTGTTTACCATGTTTTTATTAATATTGTATTTTTCAAACTTTTAGTTTCGTCTTCCCATAGACGGCGCAAATGTTACGTCCGAGGATCTGATTATTATATAGATAAAGAAATTTGTCTGTCAATCATTTGAAGTCTTTAGTCTCTATAAACCCTTAATCAAATCCTATGTAATCACAAATAACAGTCAAAAAATTGACGAGACTCATTTTTTAATATATTCTCAAACGCTTAAGTCAGTATTTTTCTTAAATGTGAAGAAATAAACGGGATATAAAAAGATATAATGAGTCCGATGAGTTGCGCTTTTAGCGTCTTAACTTAAGAGAGAGTGTTTGCGCTTTGGATGTCGTTAAATATTTTGTCTGAAAAAATTTAAATTCATTCAAGTCCAGTTAAATCCCCCCTCTTGACTGAAGATGATCAATATTTATAGATGGTGGTCGACGGTTAACCGTTAGAAAAACTAACGGTCGATTAACCGTTATTCTTATCACGACGGCGGTTGCAACTAACATCTAATATCGTTAGTAGAGTAACCTCCCTAGGCCGTTAAACGGACCCGTGCAGGGTCTATGGGCCGCATAAGCGCTATGGGCAGTTGAGTTGGGTCTCTCGGCCAGAGACTGATTGGGCTTTCTAATTTAGATCGTCGCATATCATACCCATCAATTACGAAAGAGTATCAAAGGTATTTTCAGATAATGCATTAATAAAAATATATATATGTTAAAAAATTCTAGTTATAATAATATTTTCTAATATTTAATGTATGCAAGCAAATTATAATTATCAGACAAATTGTTCTACAATAAAAAATATTTTGATGATATTATAATATGTAGCCTTATTTTACAATAAAAAAAAATGATCCTATTGGTCATTGATAAAAGCAGCTACATGTTTGAAATTCTATTAATCTTTTAGTTAGCAAGTAATTATTAACTCTTACTTAAATAATCATCTAATTAGACTGCTAAAGTTTGATAATTTTCCATTTGTTAGTTAATAGTAAATTTAAGGATTTAGCGATTTTTTTGTAAAATAAATAATACCCCAAACACTATCCCTTGTATTTCATAATAATGCAATTCAATGTTTTCTTTCTCAAGATCGCTATGAAAAAAAAACCATCCACACATCCAATTATTCGACTTTTAAATCAAAAACGGCGTCCAATTCAAACATTATCCTGATTAAAGGCATCCGGGTAAAATTTTCTTCAAAGTCGATACCCTTTCGCCGATAAAGCCTTTCATAACCAACCTCGCCTTGTAATCTAAGCATCTGCATTGCATCAAATGGGTTCACACAAAGAGGTCATGCCCAAAACTTCATCAACTGGCAAGTCTTATACACATTTTCTTCTTTCAATCAAACATGAAAGCATCCCCACAACATTTAAAACAGACAAGCTACGATGTTATTTGCCTCAACAAGCATACGACTAGGAATTAAGTTCACCCATCCAAAATCTTCTTCAGGGGACACCTCTTTCGGTTTGATGTTCACCGATCAGAGGAAAATCGAATAAACCGCCCGCCTAATCGTCCACAGTTCTAGTCTTTAAGAATACAATGTTAATAAATAATCACCAATCACAGAATTGGCGAGCCGATCGTCCGAAACTTCATTTTTCATGTACAAGAGGGCTGTAGATGGGAAACCACATATTACGTTTGACGTAATCCACCGTCTCCTCCTGCATTACAACAACGATTCACCGGTGAGGGCGATGGATATGGTGCAATAATAACAACGATAACGCTTTAAATCTTACTAAATAAGATTGGCTATATTTACTTTGGTGACTTTATTCAATAGTACGACATTATTCAAGAATAGAAATAATTATTTTGCTCCAACTTATAAGCACGGTCGAACCTTCTGTACTGCTACCGGCCAATTTTCTTTTATCTATCCCTTTCTTTTCTTTTCTAGAAGAATCTAAATCTTAATTAAAGTGCTTCTTCCATGCACATTGTCAAGACTATATTTAGGCATGCAAATCATCTTGAATGTCTTTCCCTCATTTTTCCTTTGTTAGGCATTACTTCTTACTGCCAATATCCTCTTTATTATCTTTTAGAGTTATAATCCAACTTAACATCCTTATTTTCACTAGGATTCTGTTCTTATATGTTCTACGATTGCCTAGTATTCTGGTCAATAAGAAATACAGTCTTACAGATTGTCTTACAAAATTTCCTTCTTTCTTTTTCAGGGTTTATCTGTGCCATCCCATAAAATTCAAATATCACCCCCCACTTTGTCTTCCATATCGATTGGCTAAGTTCAAACTATGAAAGGGAGCAAACATGAACTATTTACAACTACCCTATATTATGTTTTTCATCGTGCCATTGAGTATTGCAAGGCAGCTGCAAGGATATAACTTAAAATATCAATTACCAATTTGCCTCAATGAGAGTACAGCAGAGGATAAAGAAAATAAGAGTTGGTTGAGTTGGCATGTTAAGTTGGCAGAAACTCACTTTTGACATATGGCTCAGATCTTTTGGCCCCACGTCACAATGACCTTCAGCCAGTTCTTCAGCGACCGCTGCTCGAAGCACTGCAGCTCCAACCTCTGCCGTGATTTCTCGTATACTGCATTGCAAATATCCATGAAAAACACTCATATTACACAAAATATAGCGGTTAGCCATTTAAGGTGATCACCAATAGGAAATAATGACTTTACGTTGGTAAATCACTAACAATTCTGCAGCCAATTACAAGAAATGTGGAAAGAAAAATAATTTCACCAAAGAAGAAAGATGAAAAAGACAAACAGGAAAAATTTTGACCAAGGGTTGTCCAATTCTTTACTTGATTATTCACCCGCCACTGAAAAAGTGAATCATTCCTAAAGCATATAGATCTACGATATTCTCTTAGAGACGTAGGAAAATGACTTCAGTATCACAGATGTAGCAGAATACCTTCCAATAGATGGGTACAAAAGGCCCTTCTGAATTTCCTCTTCTGTCATGTGTGAAGCGAGGCTGCATATGAAATCCATGATATAGGATTAATAAAAGTAAAATGGTCATAGGCTGCAAATGTTCGCATGCAATTTTCATGATGAAGCTCATTTCTCAAACATAACACCAGTTAAGAATCACATGCATGATGTGAATCACAGGCTGTTTAATACTGCAAACATTGTAAGAGTAATAATCTACTACAACAATAGCAACAATAGATCCTTAAGCCTGTCTCACCACGAGGGGTCGGCCATACAAATCTACTTTCACAATTTCACTCGATTTATTGTAATATCCTTGAAAAGTTCAAATAATTGTAGATCTTTTCTATCACATTACTCCAAGTTTTACAAGGTTTATCTCTTTTTTTTTCCTCCCCTTCTTCTAAGCACAACTTACATTTTCTTATCGATATTGCCTTTGGCCTAAATAATACATTACTAAAATTGGAATACCTTCAGCACCCTAGATATAGGCATTTCCTATTCCAGGACCAAAAAGCTAAGATATTAGGTGCCAAGATCAACTCAAAAAAAGGGCAGCCCTATGTGTTTGGTCCCATATAGTAGGGTTTGAAGAGAGTGAGTTTTAATCAAGCTTATCCTGAATTGCAAGGAACTTAAGCTCAACTACAGCCAGGAAAAAAAATAGAGAGATGAGGATATTGAGAACGGAAGGTAAGGATAAAATCTTGTTGATCATGCAGGAAGTATTTGCAGGATATCTAGAATTTGCATGGATCAAGTGAACTCACTCTGATATGGACATTTTACATGATCTCCTTAGTTTATATTCCATCCCATATAGGATATGCCACCGAAAATACACACTTTGGGTGAACCAAATTATAACTAGAAGCATGTTCAGTACTACATCTACTTTTTAAAGCTGACTATCAAAAACTGCATGGCAGCTAGAAATCTTTTAGATCAGGGAAGAAGAATGGGCTCACACATGAGGCTCACACATTACAGGCCATGAAAATGCTAGAGGTTTGCTGTTCTGACACAACACTTCAAAATGGGTGTTTTCATAGTTTGAACGCATAATCTTTAGATCACATTGCAGAAATTTCACAGCAATGTAGTCAATGAATGGATAACCAAACATTTTTTGTGCGACAAAGGGGGTACCATCTTCCTTAAAAAAGAAGTATTTCACTGTCATACAGTCGCATTTAAATAGAGATTTTGAAGAGCTTACTGAACCGGGGGGAATGAATTGTTGCTGAGGAAATTAAAAACTTCAACAAGTTAAGACTAAGCAAGGGAACATGTGAACAATTAAATGAGGCCACAGGGGTAACAGAGCAGAGATAATAGGTCATTTCCACACTTGGCATACATCTAATGACTAGAAAAGATTCATAGGAAGCACAGACTACAGGGAATGATGGCCACGGGTCACTAAGTTCACAAAGTTACATGAGCGTGAGGAAATGTGAATACCTAAATGAGGACACTATTCTTGCAAAATGGTGCATGTCAACTCTATAATGACTTCATCTGAAGCATCTTTTTAAATCCACAACATTAGCTGTCAGACATGAATCTACTGGTATCTCAGGTATCAAGTATGCAAGAAAACATGAGGAAAACAAGCCCAAGAATACAGAGACATTTGATGAATATTGTTCACACTGTAGCACCATAATTCCAACAATGCTTAATAATCCTATGGCAAGGTTAATTAACAAAATAAATAAGTAAATAAAGATTACATAAATGAAAGAACCTAGCAACAATAAACTTAAGCTTGTTCTACCAATGGTCGCCTACAGGCCAAAGGTGTAATGGAAAAAGCTAGGTGGACATATCCATATTGGGGTGCAGAAGATGGTAGATAAAGCAAGAAAAAGCAACTCCTACAGACTTTCATTAACTAGTTACCAAATGTGTCATAATACTCATGTTGGAGGAAATACGAGTGGTCGAATCTATTTCCTTTTACCATTCAGCAGCAGATTGCAGCATTCCATCCGTAATAAAACGAGCTCCGGAAAGTAGAGTTCCCAAACCAATCCTGTTTCATAGGCAGCAGACTACTAAGTAATAGTCTTTTAGAAGTTGTACAGGGGAAAAAAACTAATAATATTTGCAACTATTTTGCGAATACTATACAGAGCCTCAATTGGAATCGAACATACCCAGGAAAAAGGTACATGTTATTTGCTTGATTCACATGTCCTACTTTCCCATTCCCTGCAAATGATTGTCAGTAGTCATATAAATCAAACAAAATGGCTCAGCAATCCTATCCTACGGAATAGAGCTATCCAAAGAGAAGCAACAGTTAGGCCTCTAGTTTGATTAATAGAAAAGTGCTTCTACAGTAAATATACATGATGAATATACAATATACCAAGTTCTACATTTTCAAAGGGACTTCCACTTGCAAAAACTATATTTTCGCCAGCGTACTTAAAAGCATCAGCAGGTGTACATTCAGCTGCCCAACAAAAAATTAAGAGAATGTTAAACAGAGAAATGGGACTGCTGAATGGGAAAAAGGAAAATGAGATAGTTGTTAACAAGCCAGAGAAACAAACCATTCATTGTCGGGTTTGACATTGCAAAAACAGCAGGCTTGGGGCAGTCTGATTCTCGCATTGCCTTCAGTACCTGAATCATATGATCAGCTATAGGATTCACAATGCGTGCAGGAGGATTTAGCAGGTTTTCTGAAACAATTAATCAGTTAGATCTATGCATTTTGAATTTCAACACATTATACGGATGGGATATGTAGGAACTTCATCCATTAACCTTCTTAGATATCTTACAAATAAATTTCCAACCATGGAATGAAATATATTCTGTGTCAAAGTTTACGAATAAAGTTGCTGTATTACTTTGTTATTAACATAGGTAAGTTAGGCTACGATTAGGGAAGGATAATGAAAGCACATCCAGCAACAACAGAAAAACTAACAAAATCAACAAGTATGCTTTTTCAAGTGACTGCTTTAGACAGATCATATAGGAAAGAAACAGGAAAAGATAGAAAAATTATATTCAACAAAATAGATACACAATATCACATACACTATTTCCAGTAACCAACTAAGGCTCATGGCTCCAAATGGGTTTCGTGTCCTTTAATTTGTCAATGAATAGGCATATACCAATCAAACAAGCACTAAAAAGTGTGGCCCAGTACATAGTCTTCTCTATCAAAGGGTTTGGGGAGGGTTAGGTAGATGCAGCCTTACCCCCACAATGCAAAAAAATTATTTCCACAATTTGAACACATGACCTCCAGGTCATAATAAACCAACCTTACTATTGCAGCAAGAAAAGAAAATGGGTACTGAAATAAAGTAGTGATAGGCCTGCCTTAGTGATTTTGCAAATAGAAGAAACACATTTATCATATTCTCACCTCTTCATTGAAGATACCGCCAACTCCAGATAGACCAAGAAGCACATGTGGCTTGACCTTTCTAACCTGAATAGCAGATAGCGTCAGCAAGTAATTCTTTTATTCACAAAAGACAAGCTTTGCAAAGGTGAATATGTCTCTCTAATTTGTTGCCAGTTGCCACACTTTTGGTTGTTTCTTGTCGATGTCAACTTCATAATATTAGTAACTGAGATATTAAAACATTCCAGTAACATTTTACCACTTCAACAAGACTAGCTCCCTCTCTCAGTCCATCAGTTTCTCCTGGGCTTTTGGCAAAAGGGGCAACAGCTGGATCCAAATTCTCTCTCTCTTTTGTGATGAGACCCTGCATTTAACACATTCTTTCTCCATTAAAGAATAACCAATAACTAAAAGACAACATGTTGAGTCAGGCTAAATTCAGTTGTTGTTGGACATGAATGTTTGGCACTAAGGACATGGTTTCTGATACAAGACAAGACAATGAATAAAAAGAATTCACTTTCTGTAAACCTAGTTTTTTCATTGGCATAACTGATTTTATCAAATTGCAGGGCCGAAAGAAAAACAATAATTGTATGAATACTACATTAGGATAAGCAATATTGCTCTAACCTTTAAATTTTGCAGGTAGCAGTAATTCTCTGAATGCTCAGCACAAGTACTCAAATAAGACTAGAGAACAAGTTACGAGTCTAGCACAGGAGTTATTGATAGGATAAAGCATCCTATACAGGATGCTGAAATTCAGCTCGAAGGAAAATATAGCATGAATATTGATGATAAGAGCCATTGTCACAAAAAGGGAGGGGAAGGAATGGTCATTTCTCATAAACAAAAATAATAGACTTATAATTGCATTTGCCTCAAGAACAGAGAATCCCAGGAAAATTACAGCTCATCCAAGTAACTAGACATATTAACAGTGATGATGTTTAACAGAAATTATGGTTTTCTAATAATCAAAAGACCAACCGATTTAGAATAAAACCATAGTGATGTAGGGGGAGGGGGAAAGTACAGAGAAGAAGAATAGGGGGGTAAAGACAAGAAATTAGACTAGAGGGGTAGAGACAAGAAAGGAATCAAACCAAGGGGGAGAGAGGAATGGACGTCATAATTGCTCAATTGCAATCAATCTCTCAAATATTCATTCATCAACCAATTAATTGTCCTCCAAACAATAGCCCTAGGGATTATTATATAGAGAATCCGATGTAAAAGAAAATTAAAAATAAAATCATAAACAAATAATTGAAAAAAGTGAAAAAGAAACTCAAATAAAATCAAATAAATGAAAATAAAATCACAACTAATTTGGAAGG
>JAOVVI020007716.1:0-14676 GCA_028571085.2 Nepenthes alata
AATACCAATATTTTCAGCTATACTCTTAACTAAAAAAAAAAAATTACCACCAACTTTTGTTTTCTAACCTCCATCATAAAACTTCTCTAGGAATAGCATCATAACCTTCTCTAAGATTAACAAAAATCGTATGTAGATCCCTTTATTTTCCCTGAATTTCTCTATTAACTTTTCAAAATGTAAAACTACTGTGCTGAGCACACCTTCATATGAAAACAAATTGATTTTCAAACAAGTTCATTTCTTATCCGAGTATCTGTATAATTATTGCTTCCCAAAATTTTATTGTATGAATGGTTAATTAATTATTGCAATTTTAAACATTCTTAACTCAACTGGCATTTCATGAGCATATCTTATTATACGGATGTGCCAAGATCTCCGAGGTATTTCCAAGCTCGAATCAGTATGCCATCCAGTCCTACCAATTTGCGACAACTCATCTTTTAAGGAACATATTTGTCGTCTTAAATTCCAAATTTACGAACACACCTAGGATTTCCAATCTGCCCCCTCATTCACTTCTGAATTTTGGGGTTTTCACTAGGTTTCATTGAAAAGAATAACATAAAAACTCAATCATCTTTCTCGTGTTCTTTTACCACTACCTTATCATCTACAACATTTTTGAATCAAATATTACCTATATATCTACTCCCTAACCTTTCTTTCTATATAATAGGGCCCTAGCATGTTCATATATTTCAGTCTCCATATTCGGTTCATGTTCATATATTTCAGTCTCCATATTCAGTTCTTGGTTTATAAATCGTTACATGTTTTATGCTTTCCTTCACCAAAAACATTCTTTGCTAGTCCTGCTTTTGTACTTTTCAAAGTTTTCACTAATTTGTTTGTGTTACCATGCCTTGCAGCTTACTCTTTTCATCTCGATTGCCATTTGAGAATCCTCTTTAATACCAGTGGTGTTAATGATGCAAGGTGTTAGAATCCGAATCAAACCATACAATTTTTTTACATAATTTTTCTCTTGTTAAATTCTTTTAAGAATTTAGGTTAATTCAATTTGAATTTTAGTATTGTAAAAAAGTTTAATACCCCACCGTGAAAATTAGAACCTTTCAATGTATACTAGTATTAAATGCCAAAAGGCCCATAAACTTCTATATAGGAGAATAAATTATTAAATTTTATTCTATATTCAATTGTTACCTTATTACTATTAATTGCACATTTGGATTTCTACACTTTTAACTAGCAACTTCTTTGCATTCAATAAAATAGACACTTTCATAGTCTCCGCATTGCACCCCAAGATTAACCCTGGCGCCTAAGAGTGCTTGTGCGTTAATTTGGCTGGCGTCTGTTTCTGCGGGAAAATTGGACACACTGTACGGTTTTGTGGTTATGGAAATTAGACCGTGACACAAAGCGCATCAAGGAGCCAAGAGTTCCTGGGGCCTAGGTGCAAGGCATAGACACTAGCCTGTTGGAAGTGAGATGCCTATTTATAACACATGTATATAAGATATTCTTATAATAAATTCTAATTGTTAAATATAACAATAAAATAAAAAATAATAAAAAATCCTTTTGACAGTAATCATAAACTCATAGTTTCATTATCAACAAAAAAGATCACAATTAATAATAAGCAAATGTACAAGAAAAACAAAATAAGAAAATAAAAGTATTATTCTTATGATAATTATAACAACTAACATTTATCATCGTCATGAAACAAAAGTTTATCTTCTTTTCTTTCCTTAGTTTATTTGGTTGAATGACATCTTGATCCTTTTATATCCTTTTTATTTTAAATATTCATTCCTTTAAAACCCCAATAAAATAGCCCTAGAGGTATTTATTGTTCAAACTTGTCAATATTTCTCAACTTTAGTGTAATATGTAACATCATATACTTTAATAAGTTTAGCCACAGAATCTTTTTATCAAAGAATCATTCTCAAATGTAATTTTATTATCATCATCATGGTATTCATCTATTCTTCTAATCACTCACTTATTACTTTAATCAATTTTAATATCACATACCAAGTTGATATCATAAATAATAATTAAATATAATTTATGGGAATGGCTGTAGCGGGCTGGCCCAAAAGGGCAACTGGCCCAGAATATATAGCGGCCCACTTGTCCATAGGACGATTAACGCTCCAATTAATCGGAGTCTAAAACGAACACGGCCCAAACCAAAATCGGCTCACGCACTCTTTCTAGTGCCTAATGGTGTCAGCCCTATTTCTTTGCAACTCTAAAGATAGCAATCTTCCCTGTAATGGAAATCCCTCAGAATCAGAGTGCATCATAGAAGGAAAGCTCTCAAATTAACACATGACTCGTAGCAACAACCTCAACGTTCACTACGCGCGACATCTCTGCGGAAGGAAAAAATCCTAATTGCCGACCGTTACAACCTAGAATGACGCTTGTATTCACACGAGAAAAGGAAATGATCCCCTCAAATGGCGGGGCATCCCGCCTCGCTACCAAAGGAAGCCAGCAAATGTCACCAGCTATAAAAGGCCTTGAAGACTCGCACCATAAACACGCTCTCTCGCATACTCAAACCTGTATAAACTTTCCAACTCTCAAATATCCAATCGCTCTGCCCTCTCTTCCGCTACTAGTTTCCCGCGGACTCAGTAAACAGAGAGGCCGCTCTCAACAAGCATTCCATGACTAAAGCCACTCTCAACGAGTGTACATCTGATTCTCACTCTCAAATCTTTCTCCTTATATTCATTACAACATACTCTGTTTTTTACCTTATTTTCTTTGGAAGACAGTTTACTGATTTTAGCGTCAAAAGATAAATCGGGAAATGACTCTCACCGTTTTCCTTTGATTTCGCATCGTCTTTTGTGGTGTGCAAGACCCCAGGCGCACGGGACGGTGATAGGACCCGAAAAGCAGTTGAGCCCGAATCCATCCAAAATTTGGATCCCTGACACATTATTAGCGTTATCCGTGGGAACGCTAACGAAAGGCCAATTCACTACCTTACCAACGCCAGCATCATCAACCAACATGGTGAGCACAAGAGCGCAGGCCAGCATTCCTGCAAAAGAAGTCACCTCTCCCGATAACGACCATTTTGCTGGTAACTAGGCAGGAGAACAACTTACTTCGATCATCCTTGCAATGGCGGAGTAGATGAATAAAATGTCACAAATGCTCCAGGAGCTTTACACGTGCTAGAGCAAGCAAAAGTAGGGGGCTCACTTCTCAACCCATACACCAGCCTCCAGGCGGGGAGGTCCGAGAAAGAAGAAGTAGACCAAGAAGGCCCCTAGAGTAGGCAACTCTAACATCCTTTAACACTTGAAGTCGTTCAAGGCTTAAAGGGCGGTTGAGCTGTGGGACTCCGAAGGAGAGCCCATAAAGAAGAAACCCCCGATCCTCCAGGGATGAGCAGAGGCTTCCGATGCAAGAGGTAGCCTCTCGTGTCACCCGACCAATGAGCGGCAGCAGCTGGCCTGTGCCGCATCTCACAGCTGAACACTCAAAGTTATGGACATATTGTTCAAAGTTAAGGGCATACCTTGACGCTAAAAGGTCCGCAACCTTCCCGCAGGTGGAAGAGAACGTTCGAAAAATATGGAACCGCGTCTTCAAAAGAGAAGCCGGCGAACATGCGGCTGATTTGAAGAGATCTCCCTTCACCATGGAGATCTAGACCCAACTGCTACCACCCAAGTTCAACATGCCAATCCTGGAATCTTTCAACGGAAGCATCGATTCTATAGATCACCTTGACCACTTTTGCACCCTACTAAGCTTCCAAGTGCCAATGTTTCCTCCTCATCCTAAAAGGAGATGCTAGGATCCGATTCTACCGGCTCTCGGAAAATTCAATTCGGAGCTTCCGGGGCCTCGCTGATAGCTTCCTAGCCCAGTACGCCTCCAATCGTCGTGAGGAAAAATAGTCGTGGCACCTCGCCCACGTTAAGTAGAAGCCAAGTAAGAACTTGAGAAAGTTTCTAGAACGATTCACCGCAAAAGCCCGAATGATACCAAGGCTGACCAACGAGGTGAAGTTTAGCATCTTCATTTTTGGACCGGGTCTAGGCGACTTCTTCAAACACCTAACCCACAAGGACCCACAAATATTCCGGGAGGCAGAATCCATTATCCAGGCCTATATAGCAGCAAAGGAAGCCAACGAGGCGAAGCGTTCCAAACGGCCCGATCAACCTCGCTCCTTGCTTGCGAAAGGAAAGTGGAAGAATGGGGGCAATGACAACTCTCAAAGGAAGTAGCTTAAAAATGAGTCGCCCACACGAAGGAAGTTTGGGCCCATAAACCTAACTCTACTAAATGACCCAGGGCGAATGTCGATATAGATTCAGGAGGAGAAATTTGTCAAATGACCAAAACCGATGAAGAACCCGGAGGGAGAAGATTCGTCGAAGTACTATGACTTCCATCGATCTCCGGGTCATAGGACGGAAGATTGCCGGACTCTGCCAAGGGAGATTGAGAAGCTGATTCACAGGGGCCACCTAACTAAGTTCCTAAGAAACTCGGGGCAGAATTTGGGTCCCTCAAGCGAGGACGGGCCCGAACAGTATCAACCACGGAATCGGGTTTCAGTCGAGGTGGTCAACATGGTGACCATGTGACCACCCGGCCTTCCAAGGCCCACCATGACCACTAGGAGAAGCAAACTGGGCACAGGAAGCAGAGGGTGGGGGATGATGTAATTAGTTTTAGTAACGACGATATGGCACATGTAATCTCCCCCCATATTGACCCTCTAATTATATCTGCACTCGTTTCAGATGATACTTTAGACTACCAGATGAAACGAATCATTATTAATAATTGAAATTTCAGAGATTTGCTTTACCCCGATACCTATTTTAAATTAGGACTCAAAAGAGTCAATTGAAACCGGTTAAAGGGCCACTATATGGATTAGACAATGAGCTAGTGGCTGTCCAATGGACGATACAACTAGAAGTCACCCTAGGCACGTACCCCTGAATGGCAAGCCGCACGCTCACCTTCCTGGTTATCGACCTGCCCTCCGTATACAATACCATACCTAGCCAACCGTGCCTAGCGGTGTTTCGGGCCGTAACGTCAATATCTCACTTAAGAATGAAATTCCCAACAACATGCGGTATTGGCGAAGTGTTGGGTAACCAAGTAACCAGACGAATATGCTACCTATTCCAGGTAGCCCCAAGCGGTAGCAAAAGGCCGGCATAAGAGTTGGACCATCAAGATGAAGGGACCCTACAACAGGCGCAGTCTGATGAAGCCACTGACCTCATACCTCTAGATCCGGATAATCCGGATAAACGAGTGCAGATGGGGGGCTCGCTGGCCAAATCCCTGCATGATAGATTAATCAGTTTCCTAAGTCATAACACGGATGTCTTCACATGGATGCCCACCGACATGTCTGGGATCCCGACCGGAGTAATGGTCCACAAGTTGGGTCTTAACTCCGGCCACAGACCAATCAGGCAAAAGTGGAGAAACTACTCCATTGAGAAACTAATAGCTATCCGGGAGGAGATGAAGAAGCCGTTGGACGCCGGGTTCATAAGGAAGGTTCAATACTCGGACTGGCACTCCAACGTGATCCTAGTCAAGAAGATTAATGAGAAGTGGCGTATGTGCGTTAACTTTACTGGCGTTACTAAAGCCTGCCCGAAGGATAGCTTCCCATTACCCAAAATTGACCTATTGGTAGATTCCACTTCTAGGCACGAGTTATTGAGTTTTATGGACGTATACTTAGGCTATAATCAGATCCAAATGAGCCCAGAAGACAAGGAACACACCTCGTTTCTGACCGATCAGGGGATCTACTGTTACAAAGTCATGCCCTTTGGTCTGAAGAACGTAGGTGCTACTTACCAAAAACTCCTGAACAAAATGTTCGAAAAGTAGATCGACCACAATATAGAGGTGTACGCAGATGATATGCTCATCAAGCATAAGACTACCGACGACCATATTCGCAATCTAACTAAAGCCTTCGAGTTACTCCGAGCACACCAGAAAAAGCTAAACCTCTCAAATTATGTCTTCGTGGTATCCTCTGGGAAGTTCTTAGGTTTTATTGTCTCTCAACGGGGGATCGAGACAAACACAAAAAAGATCAAGGCCCTCAAAGACATGACTCCACCATAGAGTGTCAAGGATGTCCAAAGGCTGACTAGGAGACTGGCAACGCTCTCTCGTTTCCTGACCAAGTCTGATGACAAGTACCTCCTCTTCTACAAGGCTTTGAGGGGAGCGAAGGCGAACGGATTCTAATAGACAGCAGAATGTTAGGCCGCTTTCGATGAACTAAAATAGTACCTAGCCAGCCCACCTCTACTAGCATCATCAAGAGAGGGAGGGAGAGAAGCTGTACATCTACCTAGTACTTTTAGAGGCGACTCTGAGCTCTGTCTTGATATGCAAGGATTCTGAAACATAGCGGCCAATCTACTACGCGAGCAAAACGTTGACCGGTGCTGAGATTCGCTACCCCCATGCCGAGAACAACGCATTGGCACTCGTCTTCTCGACCAGAAAGTTGAGGCCCTATTTCCAGGCTTATCGGATAGTCGTCCTAACTGACCAACCGTTAAAAGGCATCCTACAAAAGCCTGATGTCTCAGGATGACTAGTTAAGTGGGCCATCGAGTTAGGAGAATTTGATATTGAGTTTCAGCCCAGGCCGGTCATCAACGGGCAAGCCTTGACTGATTTCATCGTTGAAACTACGACCCCAATCCCCGATGTTGGCTGCACCCACAATACCGACTATCACTCTGAAGCGCCAGATTGGGTTCTCCACGTGGACGACTCGTCAATGAACTCAAGCAGTGGGGCCAGAGTTGTCCTAATGACCCCAGACGGGTTCGAAATGAAATACTCACTGAAGCTCGATTTTTCAGCTACCACTAACGTTGTTGAGTACGAAGCACTGCTGGCGGGATTGCGATTCACTAATAAGTGCTCAGTTAAGCACTTGACTGTCTACAACGACTTAGAGCCAGTCGTCAACTAGATCCATGGGAGCTTCGAGGCGTGCAACCCTCGCTTGGCCAAATATTTGGCTAAGGCAAAAAGTGCAATCCAGAGGTTCAATAAGCTGGACCTGGTCCAAATCCCTAGGACTAAAAACTGAAATGCTGACCAACTTGCAATGGTGGTGGCGGCTAAAAATATGGAGCAGTACTCAAGGAACATGTGGGAGGTCTTGGGCACTCCCAGCATGGAGAAGCAAGAAGCGATGCAAGTCTCTGACGGCGAAAACTGGATGTCGCCCTACTGGAGGTACCTCACGGACGGTTCCCTATAGGAAAATCCGAACAAAGCCAAACGCATAAAGAAGACGGCCGGCTAGTAAACTATAGTTGATGGAAAGCTATATCGCCGAGAATACTCGACCATGTACCTCTGGTGCCTTACTCCGGAGGAGGCCGACTACGCACCGGGTGACGTTCACCTCAGAATCTGTGGGTCACATAACGGCGGCAAAACACTAGCCTTCAAGGTGATGCGCCAAGGATACTACTGGCTAACAATGAAGAAAGACGGCTTAGATTTTGTGAAGATGTGTGAGAATTGCCAACTTCATGGCAACCTTCACCGCCAACCGCCCATAGAGCTGAGAGCCCTCTAGGCGCCTTAGCCATTCGCGCAGTGGGGGCTCGATATTCTTGACCTGTTTCCCATTGCGACCAGTCAAAGGAAGTTCATCATTGCGAGTATCGATTACTTCACCAACTTGGTCGAGGCCGCCCCACTAGCCAAAATCACTGAACATAATGCCACAAAATTCATCCTGTAAAGCATAGTCAGTAAGTTTGGTGTTCCCGAGGTCACTGTGACCAACAACGGAACCAGATTTACCAACAAGCGCTTCACTAAGTATTACACAAGTCTAGGCATTAGATTGGTCCACACTTCGGTAGCGTACCTCCAAAGGAACGGGAAGGTGGAGGTCACCAATCGAATGCTATTATACGGTCTAAAAACCAAACTGGAGGATGCAAAGGGCTCCTGGGTAGACGAACTGCCCTTCGTGCTATAGTCGTACCGGACAACCCCCAAAGAACCAATGCGTGAGATGCCTTTAAGTCTTTGCTACTAGATTGAGGCTGTGATCCCGATCGAGATCGGGCTCCCAATTCTCCGAGTCGAGGCCTTTGACCCACAGGGCAACCTTTATAAGCTCAGGGAGCACCTAGACCTATTAGAGGAAGTCCAGGGCATGGTTAGAATGCACACGGCCACCTACTAACAGTGAATTGCTCGCTATTATAACAAGAAAGTAAAAGCATGGTAATTCGAAATTGGAGACCTAGTCTTGCGGAGCATAGAGGCCACGAGCAAAATAGCCAGTAGCAACAAACTCTCCTTGAATTGAGAAGGCCCATTTTTCGTCTTAGCTGTTCTGTGGAACGGAGCATACAAGCTTTGAACCCAAAACAGCAAGCTGGTTCCAAGGATGCGGAACGCCGTCCACCTAAAGCACTATTTCCAATAAAAATCGCACTAGGTCCAAATAGATCATGCGTGTGATTCAAAGTTTACATGTAATAACATACAATTGTTAATAAAATATTTTTTTCATTCTGCGTGTTGTTATGTTTCTACTCATTTTTCCTTTTCCCATACGTATGTTTGCGTGAAGATTGTATGGAAACATATGACCTAGACTGCCCCTAAGTCAAGCAGGTCTTCACTTGCTTGCGTTTAAACCTTGGTACCATACAAAGCGGCTCGTAAACGGTCAAATTAAACCTTGGACTCATGCCAAACGGCTCATAAGTGGTTGAATTAAACCTTGATCACATGCCAAGCGGCTCCTATGCGGTCGGATTAAACCTTAGTCCCATACTAAGCGACCCGTTTGCGATCGAACACAAAACCTTAGGGGCTTTCACAATATGCGTGCAACGATCTCCTCCTACAGTAGATAACACAACCAGTCCACAATGGTCGATAAATCGAGGGGAAGTGTGAGAAGAACACACTCTAACAGTAGACAGGATGCCCGAAGAAATAACCTAAGCGCCGCCACTTAAAACAAAAACATGATTAAACCAAGAAAGAGTATGTTTATATTCAGAAAATTATACAACGCCTTGCGCGACAAACGAACTCTTAAGGGCATTCAAAGGACCCACATGTATAATGAATTATTTACACCTATGACTCGTCTTGATAGCTACCCGAAAATGAAGGGTCCCTTAGGGAATGTGGCACAAGCCTCCATCCATGACCGATTAGATATCCTATTAACTCTGATTGACGAGAAACGCCGGCATTCATTGAGTCCAAGAAGCCAACGGGTAAATAGGGATCCGTCAAGGAAATGATCCTCCTGTTGAAGAGGATCCTAGCTTGGAACCGCTCCTCTAGGGTAGGAGCCACCTCTTCGAGGCAAAACCTTGTCCTCAACTAGCCTTTGAGAGCCGCAATCCTCTCCATGACCCATGCGTGAGCACCGCTACCTCCTGTAGCCTAGCATCATACTCCAACAGGGTCTGGTTGAGATAGTTGGCTTGCGCCTAGCACTGCAGCGTGTCCCTAACCGCTGCATTGACGTGACGCTCCATATCCTCTGCCACAAGATCGGCCTAAACCTACATCATGCGGGCAATCTCATCTCCCTGCGATGACAAAAACTCGTCCACTCGTGAGGTCTCCTCGCTAGTTGGCGAGTGAAAAAAAGAGTCAGCAAAGGGGAACTACGAACGGTCATCCGTACTTTTACGTGACTAAATAGACATACTTGACGAGAGAGACCAACAAACCCATGGAATGGGGTTGCCCTCGAGACACACTGGGGATCAAGACGTGGAAGGCCTGGATGGTTCCATTCCTCGTCAGCGACCACATTAGTGGAGTTCTCATCGCTGCACTTGGTCCGCGTCCTCCCGTCGCTGCTCCTCCCTTTAAAGGAGGATTCCGGCGTAGGAGGAGAGGATGCCTCCCTTCCCCAAACCAAGCAAAGTTAGAATATCGATAATATCCTCGTCAGCCATGATGAAAGTATAGGAACTATAGGGGATGGCATTGAAGCCAATCACAGGAGGCACCGCACTTATATAAGTGAAATTTCCCGACAAAATCGGCGTCGCAACAGAGTTCGAAGGGTTACGTCGCTTTTGTGTAAGGCGACATGTGTCTTCATCCGATTGAACCCCCCTGTAGCACATGATGACAGACGTCGCATCACACCATTAAGTCATCAGTCTATGACGGTCAAAACTCAAATATGACCGGCACCGGCGCATGAGCATGACAAGCCAGCCGACCGATACAAAAAAAGAAAAAAGAGAGCTAAACAAAGGTAGAGAAATTGACGCATTGATGGAATAAACTTCTTTCCATTTATAAGAACTCAACATATAACAGCAATTACACAGAAAGGAAAAACAAAATACAAAAAGTCCCAGTTAAGGCACAGAGCTACTAGGCTCCCCTCTAGCCTAGGAGAAGTCGACCAAGTCATCGCACTCCAAAGCCCCACTGTTCATGGGGTCGAGGATGCCAACTCGAAAGTCGGGTGACACCAATGAAACAATCCGTCTGCAGAGGTGAATGCCTTCCCAAATTCTAGCTCTCAACACTGGACTCACTTCCTCCACGCACAGGCGGACAGACATCTCAACTTCAAGCTCGATGTTCTTCACTCGAAGTTCGCCGGTTTGTCTCTTAGCTTTGGTGGCCCGAGCTTCTAGCCTCCCCAACCTCTCCTTCAGCTCTGTTAGCTTTGACTTGAGAGCAGCATTCCCCTCCTGATCCTTTTGAGCCTGGGCGACAATGGCGCTCGAATGACTCAAGAACTCCCTTAACCGGAGAATTTCCTCCTCCCTCTTGTCGATCATTTTAGTTCGCTAACGCGAGCCCTTCATCACCGCGCCAACTATCCTCTAGTCTTGCAATTCCGAAAAAGCAAAAAAAGAAGATAAGTCAAACCACGCTGACGGAATCGAAAAGAAAGAGGAAGTTTCCATCAAAGGGATACAATCAGAAACTTGCGCTTCTTTCTTCCTGTCGGATCCTGCAGCTTAGGACTCTGTTGTGGAAGGTCCTCTGATAGGTCAGTTGGAAGACTAAGTGTAGTGGCTTCCTGAGCCAACTTTGCAGTAATTATGGCTCCCACAGTGGCACCGGCTCCCTCAACAGGAAGCTCCACCGAAGTGGCTTAAAAGGTGCCCATCGCCGTAGGAAGCAGTGCAACGGAGAGACTGATGCCACCAGTAGCACTACCGCTGATCCTGCAAACTCTTCGACAATCAGCTCCGCCGGTTGCCCAACGGTTGGCTCCGCTAGCTCTCCAGCAACGGGCCCCATCAACTCTAACTCCACCGGCGCGGCTAGCGCCCCAGATGCACCTGACGACGGTAGCTCGGCAACAGGCTCTCTATCTGCAACTCCCTCAACCCCCAAATCCGAAAGATTGACGGGAGTCTCCGCCTTGGATCACTCACCAATGCCTATCAGGCACCCAGCCATGCGAAAAATCAGATTCGGTGGAGGACGAGTAAGGCAAAACGGGTGCAACCCGCTTCCTTTTGGGGCTGCAAGGAGAATCCCCGATAACAAGAGCCTCATGTTTCCTCTTGGGTTGTGATGACACTGGCAGAAGAGTTTTGGACTTTTGGAGCGGTGAAGGTGGACCCCAGTGAGCCTGCCCGACCTCCTCACGGGACACCAAGTGGTCCCTCCTGAACTTGTGGGGATGCTCCCGCACCAACCTCAACAGAGGCTCCACGACCTCCACATTTTCTCGTGAAGGCCTCCCGGTGAAGACCTCAAGAACGTTACCCTAATCTCTAGACAAGGGCCAATCGTCAGAGACCCTTACATAGAAGAACCGGTCTTTCCAGTTCTTCACAGACTCGTAGATAGCACTGCTGATGCGCAACTCCCTAGAAAAGAGTGAAATCCATTCTCCGCTCTGGGTAAAACGGAACATAACCCTCATGGCCTTCACGGTCAGCATCCGCGAATGATGGCGAAAGAAAATGAAAGTGAACAAAGGTAATGCACAACATTCGCGTGGAGCTGTGCGATGGGGACACCAAAAGACCGGAAGATGCAGAGCAGCTCCTCAGGATTCGAAAGATGGAACCTACTCCGTAAATAAGCCTCGTATACAGTAATATATCCCTCAGGTGGAGAGCAAGTCCTATCAAGCCTCCTAGGGACTGCTAACTCGATGGAACTCAAGATGTTATACTGCATATAATGGGCTTTAACATCATCGGAGTCAAGAACGGAGGAGATCACATTAACAGTAAGCGCCACGGAAACAGAAAAGCAAAGGAGCAGCAAAACAGGATGGTAGTGATGCGAAAAAGGAAGTAGGAAGAAGACTTGAATAGCCGCGTCGTTTTTATGAAGGTTTCTGCCGCCAAAGTGAAGCAGCCCTCGAAAAGGCGCGACAATCATAACGGACACATGTCAATTTTGGAGACGACGCAGTCAAGGCATATCTTTTGTTGCATTGATTGTTGGGATTGCGACCGCCCTTTACGACGACACGTGATAAAAAACAAAGGGTCGTACAGAGAGGCAGGAGTCCCCAAACTACTCTGCAAAGTGCCCAGTCGGCGACGGAATAAAATAATACATTGAAGACAATCCCCTTTTTTACCGGACTCAAGCCGGTCAACGGATTCGATTAACCTTCATTTCGTTCTGCTCTCCGAATTAAAGTGATGTGGTCAACGGATCCAATCAACTGTCATTCCAGCTGCGCCCTGTTCTTCGGATTCAAGTGATACGGTCAATGAATCCGATCAACTTCCATTTCGGCGGCGTCCCACTCTTTGGATTCAAGCGATATGGTCAACAGAATCGGTCAACCAACATTCCGGCTCCGATTCTTCAACGAATCCTGACTGGCTGGTCCGCGAAGCCGGTCAACTAATGTTTCGGCTTCGCCCCACTCTCCGGGTCACGAGGGTTTGGCCAATCCCGCCAGTCAACGACCTCTCCTCTTTCTTCGACCAGACCATCCTAACTTTGAGATTACTACCTCTCCATGTGACGAGTTGCCTGTCTAGGACCCGCAACTCCTCATCCATCCCGGAGTACAAAAACAAAGTGGCAACAATGGAAATAACAAAATATGCATGGCAATGAAAGACAAGAAGCAAATGGAGAAATTGTACGCATAAACAACTGCGAGTTTTTTCATTAACTTTCTCTTTATAAGTTACAAAGCCAACTGAAGCCAATATACGTAGAACAGTAGTGACGGAAAGAGAGTCATACATAAGGAGGCCACCCAACCCTCCACGAGGTGTCAAGATTCAAATGTGGCAAGATTTGAATCCCGATTCAAATCTCGACAACCACTGCCGCGAAAAGGCGTGACTAAAGCGGCATCCTGCACGAAAAGGAGTGACCAAAGCGGCCTAAGCGTCATGACTCAAAACATAAACACCGGAGAACACAAGCAGCCTAAGCTCCAAGCCGACAACCAGAGCAACAAGCTTCCTGGCGATGTCAAGCTCCTATACCATCCCACTAGGTATTGAGGAAGACAATGCTGAGAAACGTCAAAGCTCCCGATTTATAACACGCGGGGAAGCAGGCAGAAGCACTAAACGCCAAAAGACACTAGCCTAGCGAATATGCAAAGAATCGAAAAATAGGAGAGTCATGCCGAGAACAGTAAAAAGGAGAATCTAGGTCAGATCTAAGAAGACAATATGGTCATTCATGTCCCATCGTAAACATACCGAAGACCAAAAATTCGGACCACCAACATAGGGGGCTAACGATGGGGACGACTGTAGTGGGCCGGCCTAAAAGGACAAGTGGTCCAGAATGTATAGCAGCCCACTTGCTCATAGGACGATCAACGCTCCAGTTGACCAGAGAAGTCTTCCAAGCAGACCGAACGTAGCTCAAAACAAACAAAGACCCAAACCCAAATCGACCCACGCACCGTTTCTCATGCGCAACGGTCATCTGCCTAATTCTCCGCAACTTTAAGGATGGCAATCCCTTCCAAAATAAATATCCCCCATAATTAGAGTGTATCTCGAAAGGAAAGCTCTCAAATCAGCGTACAACTCGCAACAGAAACCTCTACATTCACAAAGCACAACATCTCCGCGGAATGAGAAGATCCTCCTTCCGGACCATTGCAACTTGGAATGACGCCTATATCCACACGAGGAAAGGAAAAGATTCTCTCACAAGGTGAGCATCCCGCCTCGTCACCAAAGGAAGGCAGCAAAAGTCCACGGCTATAAAAGGCTCTGAAGACTCACTCCATATGCACGCTTTCTGGTATACTCAAACCTGCATAAGCTTTCCAACTCTCAAGTATCAAATCGCTCTGCCCACTCTTCCGCTACTAGTTCCCCGTAAACTCAGTAAACAGAGAGGTCGTTCTCAATGAGCACTCCATGACTAAAGCTACTCTCAACGAGTGCACATCCGATTCTTACTCTCAAATCCCTCTTCTTGCATTCATTCCAGCATACTCTACTTTTTATCTTCTTTTCCTTAGAAGACAGTTTACTGACTTGAGCGTCGGAGAATAAACCGAGGAGCGAGTTCCGTCATTTTCCTC
This sequence comes from Nepenthes alata, assembly GCA_028571085.2. NCBI lineage: Eukaryota > Viridiplantae > Streptophyta > Magnoliopsida > Caryophyllales > Nepenthaceae > Nepenthes > Nepenthes alata. The sequence continues at coordinate 14,546 of JAOVVI020007716.1, forward strand.
TAATTTCTTGTTATCTGTTATAGTATGTAGGATCCCAAGCACACAGGACGGTGACAGGACTCAAAGAACAGCTGAGCTTGAATCTGTCCAAAATTCGGATCCAGGACGCATCAATAATAATTAACTTAAAA
>JAOVVI020007717.1:0-14675 GCA_028571085.2 Nepenthes alata
ATCGCTTCTGAAACCTGCAAGGGAAGGGCAGAGGAAAATGAAGAACCAGAAAACCTCAATGCACCCGGAAATAGAAGGGTGCAGCGCTCAGAGAAATCATACTTGAATGAAGGGAGTGCCTGTGCTGCTGCAAGCAACTCCGAACGAAGGCATGCTTGGGGGTTCATATCGTCCCGCTGCCTCCTCCATGGCCGGGGGCTCTGACTATCCGGCAGCCTCCTCTGCAGGGCTAGACAAATCTGATGCCGCTGACGACGGAGGGACACTAGCGGACTCCGGCGGTTGCACTGCCTCCGTCAAACTGCCCTCTTGAAATGCCCCGGCAGCAAGAATGTTGACAACTCGTTCAGGCTCATCGACCTCCTCAACAGCGGTAGGACCCTACGCGCGCGGCTCAGGCGACGCTCTGGCAGGTGCGCCTGCAACCTCCAAAATCTCTACGGGCTTTGGCACGGGCTCCAGGCCGTCCACCTCGACGAACCCTACAGGCTCCAACGCATCGTTCGCTGTTTCCTCAGCGCTCGTAGCGGACACTCCCTGTGGCTCAAGATTAACAAGGGAGCTTGATGGGGACTCCCCACTAGAAGGGAGCTCGACCAAGGGAACTCCGTATTCCGCCAACGCAGCGGCAGGAATAAGGGAACGTTCAGTTGCCCCCTCTTGCGACTACGACTCCCGCTCTAGCTCCGAGACAGTAGTCCCAGCTTGAACGAACGACTCGCCTACTAGCCTTAATGATCTCCGTGTGGAGGTGCCTCCAGCAACCCGCATCCTCTTCAATGCTGCCTCATCCTCCTCATCAGAAGAAGACCCAAGCGACAGTGATGAGTTACTCTCCCCAGGGGACTCCCTCAAGGGTTCCCAAAGGATGATGGCTCCGACTTTCCTCTTTTTGACGACGGTCGAGCATGAAGGCCACCACTTGGCAGCGGCAAAAGAATCGGAGGTCAGGTGAAAGCCCTGCTTGGAAAATGTCTCCATATTCCCATGAATTTGGCCAAGCAGTGTTTTTCTCCACCTCGTCGACATTCACCTCTTTCCGAAAGAAGTCGTTCATCGGACCCCACTCGTTAGATATCTCCCAATCTAGAGGAGCTCTCAGGAAGAAGAAGCGGTTTTTCCAGTTTTTCACCGAATCGGGGTTTGTCCCCCGAAAGTGGAAGCCGGTGCGGGGAGACATCAAAACTCAGTCCTATGACTCAGTGAAGCAGGAGATTACCTTCACTGAGCTCGACCCGAGCGCACAGGGTAACTAGGTATCGAAGAGCATTGAGGTGAAGCCGAGCGACGGGAACCTCCAACATGTCGATGATCCCATACAGTTCAATTAGTATAGGAAAGCGAAGCCCCTCTCTCAGATATGCTCATAAATGGTGATGAAGCCCTCCAGGGGTGCGTTCGCCCTTCCAGTCTGACCAGGGGAAAGATAGGTCCAGTCGCTAGGAATGCCGTAGTCAACCATCAACGCTGCGACAGCACTCGTCGATAGGACAGACATGATTTCGCCAACCCTGTGGCGGATCGCATGGGAAGAAGGGGGAGAACTTTTCTTTTTGGCCATGACCTTCTCAATGCAAGGAAAAGCAAAGTATGAGAAGCCAGGAAAGGCGCTGCTTAAATAGGCAACGCTTGGAAGGCGAAGTGTCATCGCTCGGGAAAATGCAGAAGATGCCCTAAATGATGACCATGGCACATGCCCATTCAGCAATGCGCCGCAAGTTCCTCACAGCAGCCCATCATGGCGTCTAACAAACTGCCATCCCACTATCACCACAGCTATCTTCCAGAATCCCGGTTGTCACACCCGCATTTAATGCGGCGATTCTGTCCATCAGAAATGGCGGCAACGACCCTTCCAGAGCACAGAGCCAGAAGGAAAAACGAGTCACGCACATGCAACAAATGGAAATAAACCCATTGCTCAGTTAAGTAATGAAATTTTATTGAGTATTTTCACTAATAACGTTTCTTTATAGAGGGAGGCGATCAGTGGCTGCCGGATACAACTATCCGTCCTCTACAGGCCTTGAAGGATCAAAAGTCGCGAACTCCATCAGTTCTGTGCATGTCCTAGCATCTGAATTCCGAGACTCTAAAGCCTGGTACCACCAGCGAAGCTATTCTCCGACTAAGACGGATGCCTTCTTGGAACTTCCCTTCTAGCAAGAGAGCTAGCTCCTCCGGCTTGATTCTCGACCTTAGCTCTAACTCCTACTGTGCACGGATAGCATATACCTCCCGTAGCTGTGCCAGGTGCCGCTCGAGCTCCGCCTGAAGAGCAATAATTTGGTCTCGAGCCCCCAAGTTGGCGCTAGCCAACTGTGATACCCTTGCCTTAGACTCCAACCAGGCTTGTTTGAAATGTTCCGCTTGTGCTCGAATTTGCTCGATCTCTTCGACAATGACCTGCACCCGGGCCTCCATATCCTCCACTACCCTGAGAACATGACGGAGTGATGGGCAGGAACCCTCTGGCTTTCGGCGCCGCGAGGAGGTGGACGCCCCATCTACTTCAAAATCCGGCGAAGCTCTCGGGAACCTCATCGGACTGATGAGAAAAGGCTTCGAATGACAGTCCTCCGCTACCACCACGAAAGGCACAACCTCTTCACGACCCCTCAAGGCCTGCGCCTTGTGTCTGGATTCCTCAGAAGGCAGTTCAGGCTCCGAGGAAGAGAACAGTCTCGCCATCAGCAGCTCCACAACGAAGGAAGAGGGAAGAAGATAACTGCAAAATGAGATTTCGTGCCTTTAAGTGGCCAAGGGATGCAAAACCCGGGGGATTCTTGACGCTTAAATAATCGGAATCTTCCAAGGAAACAGCGTCACCTTGATAACGTGACACATTCTGCTGACCAACGGGGTCTCCCCACGTGGCAACGCCCTGAAGCGTCGCGCCTTCTCATGGAGAGCCATTATGACGTAGCGACCCCAGGGATTCCAGCACAATAAATGCGCTAGCACTTTTGATTGATGTGATGGCCGCCAGTGACGCTCAGCCTCCCAAGTCGGAACAAAGCGGCGACCAATCCCCTTTAGATCCTCTCATGGACGATTTCTATTCGGACTCGAGGGATGGACGTTAGCCAAGGCGACTGGAAGTCACCAAGAGTTTGGAACAAGCTAGTGCTCGTGTGCGTATGGCAGCGAGAGGGTCCTACGGCCCTTGAGTCATACCACGAGAGAAGGAAAAGAGATACTAAAAAACGTGAAGAATGGAAGCAAAAACTGCTGCTTTTATTCATTAGAACTTTTGTTTACAAAGTACAACACTTGCGACAACAAAAGTGCAAAAAAGAAAAGATACAACAAGGAGCAAGAAGCTCAGGATAGCGACGTCATCGGAGGGAACCGGCTTGGGGAACGTGAACACATTAGCTCGTTCACGTAGCATCTCCCAAACTCCGATCCCACTCTCGGACTGACGTCGCAGATGCTGAACCATCACCGAAGGCGCGTTAGAGACCGCCAAAGGGACTCCGAGATCCACCTTCTCTCCCAGTAGCATATATGAACTACCTGCCACAGTAAGAGCCGGCAGCGACACACTATCGAGGGAACAGAATCCCCTCGAAACAGCATGCCAGCCCAGTTGCATCCCACCTGCGGACTGGAGTCATGGCTAACCTTGAAGGAGGCACATGACGATAGCAGAGTGGTCGAGTCACCCTCGTTATAACGAGAAATCGCCCCCAGAAAGGGCGTGACGACAGGCATCAACAGCAACATTGGGTCTCCTGCGAATCCATCCGATCCCTTCGCGGATCCTTGCAGGGAGTGGGGTGAGCCAAGGGCTTTGCATTACTTCTCTGAAGAGTGGCTAAGCATGGATCTCCTCAACTAGGGAACTCCCCAATTTATGGATGCGCCAACACCCGACGAGCTCCTAGAGGGGTGCATAACCCAATGGTCGTCTATCATCGAATAGGAAAGCAATCAATGTGGAGTCAGACAGCAGGGCTCGAATCCTTCCTAACAGGGCTCCAAATCTTTACGATGGCTAAAAAGGTTGCATATTCGAGCCACCCTCGTTATAACGAGGAATCGCCCGCAGAAAGGGCGTGACGACAGGCTTCAACAGCAACACTGGGTCTCCTGCGAGTCCATCCGATCCTTGCAGGGAGTGGGGCGAGCCAAGGGCTTTGCATTACTTCTCCGAAGAATGGCTAAGCATGGATCTCCTCAACTGGGGAACTCCCCAATTTATGGTCGCGCCAACACCCGACGAGCTCCTAGAGGGGTGCATAACCCAATGGCCGTCTATCATCGAATAGGAAAGCCATCAATGTGGAGTCGGACAGCAGGACGCGAATCCTTCCTAACAGGGCTCAAATCTTTGCGACGGCTAAAAAGGTTGCATATTCGCATGGGGAAGGAGTAATGCCATGATGGGACAAGAGCCAGCGCATCTCGATGGTCACGTGGATAGCCATCTGGACCCATGATGGACATGCCAGGCCACGTCATTGGGCCTTCCCTAGGCATGGGGGGCTAGTGTTGGGTCCTTCTCGGAGATAGGCCAAGAGCAGCAAGGCCCAACCGAAAGAACGGCAACCTAGTCAAGTAGTAAGGCCAAAAACCCTGCTATGAAGCCTAGCAGATCCTAGCATATAGCCCATGCAACGTCTCAGAATAACGGCCAATCAGCGCAACAATGTAGCCTATTGTGGCAACTGCATGCGGCAGGAGCCTGCCTAGAGAATGTTGGCCAATGAGGGGAAAATCAGCGCTGCAAGCTACGGCGCACGCTGTTCTTCCAAGCCACCTTGCCAATCCTCGTGCGAGCTTCCGACCAAGCGTGGTCCACGTCCGACGACGGTCTTCGTGCCACTACAAGGCAACAACTGACACCACTGACTGTCGCCAGTGATCAGCATATGGTGATTCTCGGTTTGCCTCATGTCGGAGATTCCCGCGCCCAAGGTTTTCCGCCATGGAGCCTATAAATATCCTTTCCTTCAACAGGAGAGGGATCCCGATTCTAGATCTAGACTCTTGATTGCCTAAGATCAATCGCAAAGCTTCTCTCGAGCAACCTTAGTCAGCCACTCCCTGTGGTGTAATCCGCGGAGCCTAGCCTACCATAATCGCTTAACAAGTCTCGCATTCTTGCATCCTCTCATCCCCCACCACATCTTTACATTCACTCCTGCATCTCTCCGTTTATTGCGGAATATATCTGACTTGAGTATCGGAATGTTTTCAGTAGGAGAACATTCTTCTGACCTCGTGTTTATAATTTGTGTTATACAGGCCCCAGGTTGAAGAGTGTGGAGATCTGACCCAGGTGCGAAATCCAAAGGCTCCCTAATCCGCCAGAGAACCCGGACCTAAGGACACAACACTACTATTTCTACTTTCAGAGTTCTCTTCACTAGAACAAAAAAATGGTTAGATTTATGACGCGATCTTTTGCATTCAACAAATCCATGAAAAAGATGCACATTTTTACGGTCTTTGATGTCATTTTACTTCTTTTTTTATCATTTACTTGACGTTCAACATTCAATGTGGACTCCAATGACATATTGGTGAAATTAAGAGGTCCTATGCCATTGACGCGTGCACATAAAATGTGTACTCGTTGGCCTTCCACTAATCTAAAATTTAAAATTCTAAATTGCTACTTATAACATTGAAAATGTGTTCTGATTATAAGTAGTGAACAAATTCAGCCAGTATTGTATTTTTACTAATCAACTATATTCTATGTCGAGTCCGTACTAATGAAAGTAAATTTTTTTGGCTACCTCTACTACTGCTTGTTTCTGCTACTGAAGTGGATAGTTCTAGAGTTAATTGTGTGTATACAAGCTGTACATTAAATTCAAGTTCTAATAGACACATGCTTTATGCACACTCCCCATATTGTTGTAGAATTCTTCAAGACATAAGTACACTCCATATAAATTTATGCGAGGATCAATTGTTGTGGTGCGGTAGGCTAGTGATGGAGGATTTCTCCAATATTTTTTTAAATTTTTTTCCTAAAAAATATAATGAAATATTATATTAGTGAATGCTCTATTTTTAATAATTTTAATATTTACTTAAAATTATTTATTTAAATATGAAATAATATATTTATCTCCAATTTCGGTATTATTTGGCAGAAATCATATTCGTCTCGAAAAAGCACAATCAAATTATAAAATGCCAACGATTGGCTTAATAGTAGATTTTGGGTGGTATGATAAGTACTTGCAAGTTTGTTAGTAGTAAAATAAAATACTTTTAAAAAATGTTTAACGTTTTAACCATCTTCCAATCAATATTGTAATCAGTTTGGTTATTGGAGTATTTTTATTGTGGTAGATGGTTAAAATAGAACAAAAAAGATATGTGATTTTCAACATCTAGTAAGTCGATTCCCAACTTGTTGGGCAATCGCCAGTCATCTTCTCATAGCTTAACTTATTTTGTGTGTATAACGTATTGAATTGCTATTTTTGAAAAGAAGATATTCTAATGAATAGAACAATATTCTTTATATAAGGAGAAAAAAATTGTAAAACGTTTTTAACATAAAAGTTAATAATATGACATGTATATCTTGTGTGAAATAATTAACTATTTAAAATAAAAAAAAAATTGTGATTTAAATAAAAAAAATAGTAGAATTATTATTTGATACATTGTCAAAAGTGATAAAAAAATATTATTAAATATTTTCAAATTTATTTATAATAGCATTGATTGTTTTAGAAATTGTAGAAACACTACGTGGGTGCTAAAAACCTCAAAAACTAGTAATTCTTTTTTGTAATTCCAAATTTTTAGAAATCAAATGTACTGTAACACAAATATAAACTAAATTATTACGTAATCTAGCTAAAGAAATACTAGATTTTACTTGTATTAGTTTAGAAATTAATTCTTGTTTAAATTGTGAAAAAAGACAAATAGTCATACCTTAAATAGTTTGTTATGACATTTTTACATACCTGAGTTGTAAGTACTTTTGAACGTACTTTTTAAAATTTAAATTTTCTTCTATGAGAAAATGGTTCTCCGACTGAACTATATATTCTACCATTCCTTCCCCATTAAGCCACTGGTCGCTTTGAAAAATCCTTGGCCTTGTACTACCTGAAAATGTTAGTTTAGTTTGAATTGAAGATAATTTTACCTTTCATATTTTTTCATGTCTCATCAAGTGACTTGTGTCCTTAGAACTTTTATATGTATAATCTTTTTTACATATTTTACAAATAGTTCGTTGCTGATTATTAACTAATTTAATTTTCAAACATTGCCACACATTATTGGAATGTTTTTTAAGGGGTGGCCATAACTAAAAGAAGCAGTAGTAGTGGTATTTCGGCTAGAAGTAGTTGTGATTTTGGTATTTTAGAATTATGATCAGTATGTATATGTAATGTGAAATTATGAAAATGTCGAAATAATTTTTCTTTACTCATTCAGTATCAAAACTAAGAAAATTATGTTCCATAATTACAAATTAATTTATAAAATGATAAATATAAGCAAAATTACTAATAAAAATCAATATAATTAATATAAAAATATTGATAAGGATCATAAAAATATCATTTTAAATTATAAGAGAGTAGAAAGTAGAGAGAGTAGAGAGTGAAAGAAAGTGTTTGTGTGTTATGCCGGGGAGGGGGTATTATTTATAGAATTTTTTTAATATTTAAATATTAATAAAAAAAAAAAGCGGTGGCCCCTCCCCAACGACTCCCCTCCCCCATCACCGTTGGGGAGACTTAAAAAAAAGGTGATGAACCGTCATGGCATGGCTAGCGGGCCATCTATTAAGTGGCCTGGTACGGTCTAAAATGTTGGGCTGTGCTATAAACGACCTAATAATGTTCACTATAGGTCGTGCTTGGCACAGCCCATAAGTGGCCTGGTCTGGCTATGCAACGGGCAGCCCAACCCATTTATTACCTCTATTAGGCACTTTTCCTTGCACCTTTTTGGCAATTGTGTCTGTTGATTGCCTTTCTGTGGCATGACTTGCACTTCCTTTTCTGAAAATCATGTCAACCTTTATGGAACTAATCCTTTCTAAGGACAAAACCACTCAGGTGGCTCAAACCTCACCACTTTGATTACCGCCGCAGTTTGTTTGGCATGTAAGCATACTTCTTGGGAGCTCAATGTCAGAATTTCCACTGTGCTAGGATAGTTTTTGTATAATTTTCCTAGCATCCTTGTTGAATTAAGGTTAATTTAGTTTGAATTTGAATTATATAAAGATTAGTTACTCTATTGTGAAAGTTAGGGCTTTCCAACTTATACTTTTCAAATCCCATAAATACCTACCCTTATTTATAAGGGGGAAGTTGGTGTTTAGCTTTCCATCCCTCCTGGGGTGTTGTAGTGCAACGAGACAATGCACATACCCAAGTGATCTACCCTGTGATGGAGAACATGCTCTGAAGATGTCATAGGGAGGACCTAAAGTCTCCATGAGGTTGGGTGTCGAGTGGACACTATCCAACGAAGAGTGAAGGACTCAATAGTGCGGATAGTATTTGAGGCGTAGGTTGAGACCTTGGATTGCATTTGGGATGGGATTTCATATGTCATATTTGAGGAGATGGCTTTCATGAGCGAGAGACAAGTTGGGACCCTTGAGCTAAGTAGACACTAGAAGCATGGAACGTGGCCCCACCATGCTACATGAGATTAAGTCATTATTACCAAGTATGCTACTTGTTGGCAGATGAGGGTGGATGCATGCTGTGCTCGGGTGACTAAAATATGTTCCATAGTTTGCTTACTTTGCAAGTGTCGGGACCATTATTGGACATAAAGTTTTGGTTGGCCGATGTTAGGGACAGTGCATCATGGACATGAGTGGCTTACACTGGTGGACTAGTGAACTCCCAGTGAAGGATTTGAGCAAGCATGCTTCATGCGATAAGGTTCTTCATAATCACCTTATGTGTGCAAGCATCGAGTGAAGTATGAGAATCTATTGATGGGATGAGCATCAGTTTCATGGTGAGCTAGACGCTTGAAAGCAATCAATTTGTTGTTAGTTGTTTGACTAACAGGTACCAGAGCCTCAAAAGTAACATGAGTGATGCGGTTTGCTGTTTAAAATAAACTCCAGGTATCTGCCTTACCTGCATAGAGTCAGCATTTTATTCTATATGAAATGTTTTCAATGTTCAAACTCCCATACTTGTTCTGATTGAACACTGACAGCCATGCTACAAGAGCTTAGCTATTGTTCATTTCAGTACCCAGCCTAAAGACACTCTAATTAAGGTTTGATGGCCAAATAGCACAGAAATGATGGAATGCTTCCAGCCTGCGCATGACAAGAATCTTGAAATTCAACTTATGACAATAGCGTTTGCCATGTCAATCGGATACCTAATCCCTACAACTCATTTTGATTCCAGTGAGAGGCACACCAATGTGCCTAAAGGCCAGGTACCTTTTCTGAAAAACCATCTCTAAGAGGGATGCGATTAATACTACATCATGAGGTAAATCCTTCCACGGTTGGGCCTCTAAAGCTGGACCCCTATCAACTGAAAAGGTCATACAAGTCCTACTCTTTGCTTGTCGAAATGCATTGATGTACATAAAATCTGGCCACAAAGTACCTTCTCATCCAGTTAAGCTTCTCCTGATCCTTTAAGTTTCACTCAATTTGTGTTCTGAATTTCTTGTGCAAAAGGGTTTCCTGTACTTGCTGATTGTATAATATTATTTTAAGTGCCCATTTTCTACATTCTTCCCTTGTAAATTTATAATTGATTGAATCCCACATTTGTAAATTTAAAATTGATTGAATTCTACATTCCTCATTTAAATTATCTAATTTTTTACTAGAAAATTATTTATCTTTAATTTCAACTTATTTGATCACATTTTTTTAAAAAGATAAAAATAAGATCTTTAACAAATTGTAATCATAGTTGTACTTGAAAAATACCCTTCAATGCTCTTTTAGGTCACCCCAACCTTCAAAATATACTTGGATATTTGGGACAAAGCTTTTTCAACTTCACAAGAAGGAAAATGTTTATAATATATTTACTTATAAAAAAGATTGATTATATCTTGCTTGGTGGTTATGGTTACCATTTGCATAGTATATCCACCAACTAAACATTTTCATTGTTTTTCTGATTGAAACCCTTTGAGTGCACTCATTATACATAATCAAATTGCATCTTGTAATGAAACTTTTGGTGCCTACTTTGGTTTGACAGGGGAGATCCTGCTATGATGAACTAGGCTGACAAAAGATAAAAGGTGAAAATATGGAAAATGGCGCCATTAGCTGTAGTCAGTTTGCATGCAAAGAGCAACCCAAGAACTTCTGAATTCAAAAAAGTCCTCTTTACAAAGTATATAGTCTGACTTCCTGAGGATATTTAGTACCTCTGGATTCACCACCTGGGATCTGAATGAATTTTATTTAGCTGTTGTACACATTGCTTATATATTTCAATCTTATTATTTATTCAAAACAAGGCTAAGAATCAATCTGAAATTCATACTTGGATGAAGTGAAGAATTGCATAAGCAGTGTTCTTTGAGAGTAAGTTGGAAAAAGGCAAACAGGTATTGTGTGTGTGTGAGAGAGAGAGAGTTGGTTTTGTATTTTTACATTCCTCATCTTTTGTGTAACTATTCATTAACCAGTTAGTAAGCATCATGCTACATTTTTCTGGATCTCTACATAACGTAAAGAATATTATCTCTTGTGCCCTTATTCCTACTTTCTGCAGTTAAGGTTTGCACTTTTATCCAATATCGACAGCGTCATCTGTTGATAAATGGTTATGCAATGGCGGTCATTATGAGCTAATTGTTTTACACTTCTTACTTCCATATTAGTTTGTATTATGATAGGGTATTGCATTTTAAATTTGTGTTCAATGGTAATTTTGATGTTGGAATATGTTGTTAGTTTTAATTATTCTAGTATTGCCAATTTTTTTGAATTCCTTGGAGTATGTTCGGTTACTTTTCCAAGAGTATGCAGTAGTGAAAAAGTGAAGCTTACATTTCCTGTTTATTATTGTCGAATTTGGTTTTAATATACTTTGCCCTATGTACAGCGGAAGAAATGGGAAGGATGTTGGGGTAGACTCTCTTGTTTTGGTATACACAACGGTGGGAAGCGTATAGTACCTGCATCCCGAACTCCAGACAGCAATGCATCAGCGAATCCCTCTAACCGGCCACAGGCTGTGGGGTTGACCAATCAAGTTACAACCGTAGCTCCATCACTTCTGGCCCCTCCTTCTTCCCCTGCATCATTCACAAATTCTGCACTCCCTTCGACAGCTCAATCACCTAGCTGTTTCTTGTCATTATCTGCAAATTCTCCCGGGGGTCCCTCATCCACTATGTTTGCAACTGGCCCTTATGCCCACGAGACACAACTGGTTTCTCCTCCTGTTTTTTCAACCTTCACTACTGAGCCATCTACTGCTCCCTTGACTCCCCCACCAGAGTTGGCTCACCTGACAACACCATCTTCTCCAGATGTGCCTTTTGCTCAATTCCTATCATCTTCTTTAGGTCTAAGATGTGCTGAGAAGACAAATTACACCCCTTCAAATGATTTTCGGGTATGTTATCCCCCATCACCTGGAAGCCCAGCAAGTAGACTTATATCCCCCGTTTCAAGGGAGTTACCTTTGCAGTGGGATCCTCCTGTGAATTCCCAAACTGCAAAATATCCAGCGACTGGGTCGGGGCGGCTCACAGATAGTGTCTCCATGTCTGAAGATTCAAATTTCTTTTGCCCTGCCACATTTGCTCAATTCTATCTGGACCATCCGTTTCCTCATTCTGGCGGCAGGCTGAGCATTTCGAGAGAGTCAGATGTTTGTGCTAATGGGGGCAACGTGCACCAGAGCAGGCAAAATAAGACCTGCAAGCAGGAAGTGGAAGAAATAGAAGCTTATAGAGCATCCTTTGGATTTAGTGCAGATGAAATGATCACTAACCCTCAATATGTGGAAATATCAGATGTCATGGATGAGTCTTTCACAATCATGCCTCAGATTATGAACAAGCCACAGATGGTAGAAAGCACATTACCTGACTGGGGACACGGGGCACAGAAAGCTAGCGGACGAGAGCCCAACTCGCTTAATGACAAGAGCACAAAATCAGATACTACTAACAAGGGGATGCATTATGAAATGATGGTTCTGTGCAATGAAAATGAAGGTGAGTTCCTATGCCTTGGTCCAACATACTACCCACTTTCATGGACTAGATCATTCACATCAAAGGCCTAGTTGCCACCCCATATTTGTTTTTCCGTTGCAATTACCTCTTGAGCTAGACTATGTCTAGAGATTTGTTAGATCGAGGTAAATAGAATGCTCTAGCTTATCTTACTTGAGGGAATATTGCCAGTAACTGCAGCAGACTGGGTGCCTTTGAAAGTTGTGTTTCATGTGCAGATGGTTGAAACACTGCCATCTAAAATATTCTCTTATTACTAACAATGTGTGAATCACAAAAAATTTGAAATGAGATTTTTTTGTTTTTAAGTAGTATAGTTATTTAATTTGAAATGAAATCAAATGGAAAGCAATGCATAGAGGTCTGCAAGTTGTGGAAAACTCAACTACGTGGCCTTCAGTATCAATGCTGGGTAGGTGACTAGATTTGGACAGAGCTTTTTTTGGCCCCTGCCTTCACGTCAGAAGTCAGATTCTATAGATCATTTAACAGAACCATGTGTTCATATTAGCGTTCCTAATCTTGCCCAGAACACTAGAACTTGTTCAAGGATAAGGTATCAAAGCTTCTTTATATATAGCTGATATGGAAAACAGAAAATCTGTTTGTCAATGCATATCCTGGCTCTTTATCCTCCCGTCTTTTTCCAATTGGTTAAATTTGGGGAGCAAGATGTTTCCCGTGCTCACATGCCAAAACCCAGTCCCTCCTGACACACTATGCATGTAAAATATACTTGGATTAACATGCATTTCCACTTTTTTAAGTCATTTTTTACCTTCATAGAGCCACCCTGAGTACTGATTAATCTACTCGCCCTGGATAAGAAGAGGTCATTCCTCCCAACCTGCCACACCAAGGTGGCGGCAGCAACCGGAGGAGATAGGACTATGAAACACTAGAAGTATGTCTTGCAGATAATAATACGACTGAAATGAATGATGCAGATCAAAAATTACTTTGGCAACCTGGGGATGTTTCTGCCCAAATTACACTTCATGACAATATTCCGCCAGACGGTGATGTTAAATTTTCCAAGACAGGGTTATCCAGAACAAGAAGAAAGCATCAAATGGGTTTGTCCTGCTCTGATGCTGAAATTGACTATAGAAGAGGACAGAGTTCGGGAGAATTGTAGGGAAAGATTTGCTTGCTTAGGAGAATTGAAGGGAAAGATTTGCTTGCTTAGCCAGTGAAGAAGATGCCTGCTATTCTATTCCACTTATGCAATGCCCTCTTCCTGGGGCTGTCCTGATTCACTTCAGCTTGAGGTGCCATGTAACAGGTAACATTATTAAGTAGACTGCTAAGATCTCACCTCTCTCAAAGTGGTTGACCTGATGTGGAGTGTATTGTCTATATTTCTGCCTCTTGGCCTTGCTTGAATATGACCGCATTGAAGTATTTGTTGACTTTGGAATGTCCAGTAACTAGGTATAATTGGTTTCTGTTCAAGGTTTGCAGATTGCTTTGTTGTAAATGAGACAATCATTTATTGTGCAAGTGCAAAATGGAGGAGTTTGAAACCGAGGAATAGGATGAAAATATAAACGTTTAGATTTTGATATTTCTAATCACCATTTTGGTCAGGGTAACCAGAGTGGTTGAATATATTGATTACTCATACTGTAGATTGTTGTGCCTCTATAATATTCGGGTAATTTTGTAGAGTTTGAATGTTGATGAGGTTGCAGTTCAAGCTGTACTAGACAAACTTGCTCGGCAGGTGTTAGTTTTTAATGAAGGATGGAAAACACAAGTGTTGGAAATCAATGCAGGATGTGTGGTCTTTATGGGAGATGCATGCGATCTTATTGCTACATACTCTCAAACCATCTTTGGTTATCTTTTATATTTTTATGGGGTGGTTGCAGTGGTGGCCATTGTTACCGGAATAAGCCTTTGTCAAACAAAACCATGAGTTGTCCGTCATGCATAAGCATGCTGCCTCACGCTACATCCTTTGAGGTCAAAAGTAAACGCGCATGTGCACACGTGCACACACTCTCTCTCTGCCCCCCTTTTATTATTTTTTTTTCTGTCAAAATTTGGATGCCAAAAGATTGACATTTCTTACCTTCCCTTCTCTTATTGAACATGTCATATGCAATTTGCGTTGTGATAAATTCATAGACAACATATTATAGAGGAAGTAAAACATTTGAAGAAGCTTGGGGAAAACACCAATGTAATGAACCCCCTCTGTGAATTATGCCTGGCCTTGCGGCCGCCATTGTATCTATAATTGTACCAATTGTGACCTGAAAGTGTGAGGTGATATTTTTGCCTAAATTAAGTTCGCAAAATAATTTTTTAAATTTTCAAAATTATCTCATAATAGGGCAGCCCCTCTTATGGGATTTAGATTTCATAACCTCTCGAGAATTTCTCAAATTCTCTTTTGGTATCCTCTCTCCAGAATGTTTTTTTTTTTTTTTTCACTAGGTGAAGAAATTTTCAAAAATGAATGTCAT